>MU227808.1:587876-601614 GCA_018584345.1 Thuja plicata | reverse complement strand
AAGATAATGAACACCAACAAATGTATTATACATGATTTATGTATCAGATAAATGATTAACATAACTCTCAATATTTAAGTTAACTGTATCTTACATTACATTAAGATTATTAAAAATAATCCCTGGTATTGTATTTACAATACCATAGTATATCTTCCTATCGGCGTAACCATTGCACCTTGTTAGGGTGCAATTGCTAGTATAATATATCATGGCACTTGTTTGATCACTTTCTTATATTTATATTATAATATATCATGGCACTTGTTTGATCACTTCAATTAGCCGTGATTCAAATAATTTGCCGTCAATTAGGAACTCGAAGAAAAAACTTAGGCCATTTGGAGGTTTAAAGACAGAGATATTATTTGGCTTTTTACATGGAACTTAACCGTGCACCGTGGTTGAGTAAGCTTGGAAGGTAAGTTGAGTTAAGTGTTCAGGGCGGATTCCAAATAGTTATATGATTGCATTGAGGGAATGTTCATTTGTTAACAAATGAAAAACGACTTCATTATTGGTAAGATATTAGTTTTTCACAGGGCATCTTTTTTTGAGAATGTTAATGATGAGCTTCAAATGGTCTGTTTGAAATGGTGCTATTACATGGACGCTCGTATGTTTTGGCTTCAAATGATATTCAGTTGGATCTGGTTGAGGCTGGTATTATGCAGTTTAGATTCACGGGCGCTCTCTGGCAGTATTCATTAACGGGTAATCATTTTTGGTTATGGTATCAGCAGGTATGTCTTAGCAAAAGCAGTTAAGATTACTGCTGAGGTTTAGTTTATTTGTGACAAAAAGAAAAGCCTCATCGTTAAGGGTGGGTTTGTAACATTGTTGTTAGAAAAGAACTTGAATGATGATTATTTACTCCAGGTTAAGGAAAGAACAATATCATTGATTAAAGCACTCATTGGAAATGCTCTAGGTAACTGTTGTGAAGGAATTTGTTTTTTGATTATGAAAAATGTTTCAGTTTTAAATATATTTACAAACAAACCCTTCACGGGTTGTAAACGGGATGTGCAAAATAGTTTCTCAAGGGCTTGTGTTAACAGTTTTCAAACAGGGTTAAACAGACCAAGATAATGCAGGGCATTCCATGCTCACTTGTAAACCCAAAATGGGTCAAGATGTAACCAAAGTATGTGTAGCAGATTGTTACCAGAACAGTTTTCATTATACCTAAGTTGGTTAAGAGTTACAGTAAGTAACCAAAAAGCTTCTACATGTACATAGATACATCAACGTAGTAGATGTGTAGAAGGTTTGGAAGATAGTGTGTTGAATTGGATCAGAATTTTGTGGTGAAGAAGGTATTGAAAATCTGAACAAGTTTTGTAATAAATTGGTTTATCAAAATATAGTTGCACAGAACTTGTGCAACTGTATCTTTATGAACCTCTTTTTGATTTTGTAAGGTACCTCTTTCTAATTTTGTAAGGTTGAGGGGTTGAAGCTCCTTGCAGCAGGGCTGCTAAACTGGAGGTATTGGATTTGTATGAATAAAAGGAACGGTGTGGTTTTCTCCCTATTATGTTTTCTCTCTATGATGAAATCTATTTGGATCTTGAGGGTTTCCACTCAGCACAAATGAGTGTCGTATTTGTGGTCATTTCTAGTTTATGCTCTGATATTCCTATCTTGTTCAATCTGTTCTTTATTCAGTCTTGTTCAATCTGTTCTTTATTCAGTTTTGTTATATCAGTTGTCCTTAAATTGTTTCAGCGAGAAAACTGTTTAATTCAAGCTTTCCTAGCTTCATATCTTTGTATAACCATTCTGTCTTGTGAATGTTAACCAGGTTACTATTTGTGAGTTTTATTTGGTACTCTGATTCACCCCCTCCCCCTCTCAGAGTACGTCTGCTTTCAACATGAGCATCTCCCTAAGCCCAATGATCATGGTCTTCTGTGGAGTAGAGAAACATTTAGGCAAAAAAAAAATTGTAACGGAGATTTGTAAGAATTTTTGGAATAAAACAGTTATGTCCAATGGCAATAATTTAGTTATGTTTTCACTTATTCCATGTTCTTTACAGTTTGAAAAGCTAAGCAAACAGCAAATTTGATTCAGTAAAAGCTATAACTGATTTCTATTGTAATTCTCAGAACTTCAAGAAAGCTCTCTGTCTTGAAAACAAGGATGAAGGTAAACACCCCAACACTTGGGAAATTACATAAATTTGATTCAATTCAAGCTATGACTTATTGCTGTTGTAATTCTTAACACTTCGAGATATCTTTCTTGAAAATAAAGATGAAGGTAAACCCTAATACTTGGGAATTTACATAGAAAATTTGATTCAATACTGAGAACTTCAACGAAGTTTTTCATCTTAAAAATAACGACGAAGGTAAACTCCTTTCTAAAATCTGCTAACAAGATGAAAGCCATATTTTTAGTATGGGAAATCAACAAATGGAAACTCAAAAATCTTAGTGCACTAAAAAAAAAGGCTACTCAGAAGAAAAGTGATTGTGGCTGCCCCGAAATTGGCCAACTAAAATGATGTATCTTGATGATAACTATACAGGACTATGTAACTAATGCATGGCCATAGACCCACCCATTTGCAAGATATACACACATAGTTTAAGTTTCTACAGCTCAAAACCAGGAAACCTTGCATCATCAGGTTTCGCCATATCAAACCATAAGTTTGCAGTGCCCCCTAGGCCTTCAAATAAAGAATATGGATGATCTCCACCATTCATCTGACCAGATGCAATGAGACTCCTCCCATTACTGTATAGAAAGCCAGCAAATGCTTTTGCTCGATGAAGATAAAGTTTATCTTTTGTCAAACGATAAAGGGCAAGAAATGTGTAAGTATTTCCACTAATGCCATGGCAGAGTCCAACCTTTCGGATTAGACCCTTCTTCCATACCAATTCACCAGCCTCAATAGCAGCTTGAAGGAAATCAAAGTCCTCTGGAAATACCTGATACAGGCAATGACTGAAGTCTATTAGGACTGAATGACTACAGAGCAATATCCACCTCTTTGAGACATCACAAAGTGACAGTGCTTACTCAAATTTCAAACAAATCACACACACCCAAGTCCCAAAAAACTAAAATTTCTAGGCTTACCTGTGCAGCTTTGCAGAGAGCCATGGCAACACCAGGAGCACCATGACACCATTGCACAAACTTGTCTCTTGAATTGCCTTCACGAGATGGGTAATTCCCAGATGGAATACAACGGTTTCTAATCATGTAGCGCAATGTTCCCTTGACATCTGCTGCATCTTCACTACTCAATGGAAAGTGTAGGAGAACATGCATTATTCCTGCAAGTCCATGGGCAGCTCCCCAATACCTTGTCCCATGCCATTGGTACATCAATGGACAAAGGGTATGAGATGAACCTGCTCGCCCACCAGCTATCACAGCATCCACAATTGGCCCCTAAAAGCAGTAATTTTTTTTTCAGGGTACATCAAAACAGATGACAACAATCATAGCTCCCAAAACATAAAAGAAGGATAGGAGCAGTAGCACACACTGATATAAATTTCTTATATTAGGTCTTAAGTGGCATGTGAAACTGAAGTGCCTCACCATCTGTGATATTTAAAAACTAATGGAACAGAATACTGACCAATACACTCCAGGGGATTGTTTCTGGACCAAGATGCTTGTTGATGAACAGAGCAGACCACAGGAATCCTGCACGCCCATAAAACAACTCATATGGCATCCCTAGACCTCCCTCCTCAGGACCCACTGCAAGTGCCCTCTCTTGTGCTACCTGTTGAAACAACAAATTCATTAGAAAACTGAAATAATTACAACCTTCAGTCAACCAATAAGTGGTATGTTTTTCATAGCAGTGTGAAGAAAACAGTGTACTATAAGTAACAATTTTTTAAATATATCCTAAGAAATTTGAGAGGACTGGAACAATAATTAGGGTTCTCCAAATTTTATTATACCTCCCAGAAAAGGTTGAAAAAGAAATCACTTCTTTGCTTATCACCCTTGTACTTTGCAACAACTGCTCCAAGAGCATATACACCAGCCTTGCCACAGAGGAAAGTCACATGTCTACAACATAAAAGTTCCAAAATCAGTACCCCCCAAAAAATATTGAACACAGGTACAATGAATTAAAACCCATAATAAAGTATTTCCTTGACTAGCAAAAGTTAGGTAAGCTGTCATCATTACTCACTGTCTTAAATCCTTTGCCGCTACAGCGCAAGCATCAATTAATTCACTGCTTAATGCTAGATCCTCCATATTACCGGTCAGCTGGTATGATTTGAAACATAGAAAAGCAGTCCCGGTTAATCCAGTATACATGGTTGGATCGCTGCAGCGGAAGTCCTGCTGTGCCCATGTTGCTTGCACCACCTAAAGTGGAAAACAAAAATGTACTCTTATAAGTTATCATCCTAATTGAAGTGGAAATCATCAGCTATATAAGGACAAGCCACAATTATCAGATAGGAAAGAGATAAAAATAAGTCTATCACACGGAAATTAATATCAATGTTTTAAATTATCCATTATCGTCAGGATGAGATTGAACTAGAGAAGAGAATGATGATGATGTAAAGTATGATCATGTTAAGTATAATCAGAAACGTTGGTGTTCATTGTTTATTATGCTACATAGACAAATTCAGAAATCTATTCATAGACTGTAGAAAATTCATGCTGTTAGCATTCTACCTGCAACAATAATTTCAATTTATTTTATTTATATCATGAAATCTATTGTTAAGCTCCTATACTAAATGACCGTATCATATATAATATTGGTAACTGAATTGATTCCTTGCAGCTATTGAGTTTTTATCCACTTAATTCTACAAATCTGCTCCTCTAGCATCTCTGATCAGATCTTCCCGGAAAGCAGATGGACAATTTCTCAGATCAGTTGCTTCATCTTCCCATTAAAATATATAAAATGGAAAATTAAGTGTTGAAACTTGAAACTTACCTCTCTTGAGTTGTTAAGTGTTGAAAAGTACAAGGAACTCCTAATGGGATGGCACAAGTTACAGCACCTCTCACAATTTACAGATTTCATAAATTGGTAAAAATCAGAGAAGTCCTTTTTACGAGGATGCAAAGTGAGGAGCAATCAAAAACGAAACTAGCATTTTGGTATGTTTCATCTAATCGTATGACTTTTTTCTCCAGATGAAGCTAGTACATAGATATAAACTTCATTTTTTTATATAATTTTGATATATTCTAATAGAAGTTCTTCAGCAGATGAAATCAGTACTAGACTAGATCTTGCCACCACCTAAAATGAAGCCAATAGAAGGGGGTTTAAATTGAGCCAAAGAAAATTGATTTAAATGAATTGGGTGTAGAGTACTTATGTAGGGCTAAACAAAAAATAATAATAATTAAAGAAAATTGGTTTAATTGGATTGGGTGTAGAGAACATCATGTAAGAACAAATAAAGGAAAAATGATTTAATTGGATTGGGCGTAGAATTATAAGAACTAAAAGAAAACTGGTTTAATTGAATTGGTGTAGAGTACACCATATACGAACAAACAAGATGGTAATAGAAATAAGAAGAGCCAAAGGAAAATTCATTTAATTGGATGAGACATAGAGAACACCCATGTAGGAGCAAACAAGATAGTAATAACAAGAGCCAAAAGAAAATTGGCTTAAACGTTATAATAATAGAAAAAGCCAAAAACAAATGATTTAATGAGATTTAGTGAAGAGAACACCCATGTAGGAGCAAACAAGATAGTAATAACAAGAGCCAAAAGAAAATTGGCTTAAACGTTATAATAATAGAAAAAGCCAAAAACAAATGATTTAATGAGATTTAGTGAAGAGAACACCAATGTAGGAGCAAACTAGATAATAATAACAAAAGCCAAAGGAATATTGGCTTTATTGGATTGGGTGTAGAGAACACCCATGTAAGAAGAAAACAAGAATATAATAACAAGAGTCAAAATAAAATTGGCTTGAACAACATAATGATTAGGGTGTAGAGAACACCCATGTGGAAGCAAACAAGTTAGTAACAACAAGAGCCAAAAGAAAATTGGCTCTAACAACATAATAATTAGAATGGTGTAGAGAAAACCCATGTGAAAGCAAACAAGTTGGTAACAACAAGAACCAAAAGAAAATTGGTTCTAACAACATAATAATTAGAATGGTGTAGATAATACCTATGTGAAAGCAAACAAGTTAGTAACAACGAGAACCAAAAGAAAACTGACTCTAACAACATAATAATTAGAATGGTGTAGAGAACACCCATGTGAAAGCAAACAAGTTAGTAACAACTAGAGCCAAAAGAACATTGGCTCTACTCCGTGTTAAGGGTTGAAAAATTAAAAAAAAGATCATTTACTGAAGGGATTGAAAATATTTCTAAATGAATTGTGAAATTAAACAATTTAGAATGAGCCTACCAAAAATCAAACATCTGATACTAGAATATATTCCCATATTTAAAAAACACTATCCACACTTTCCCTATATCACTCAGCTTGAAATCTAAATAGTACCCAAAAAGGAGGCTTCCATTTGGATTTAATATAAGTCCCTTAATAAAAAATATATCCAATTAGAAAATTCTGAAGGTAACATGCTAGCTTAAAATATAATCTATTTGCTAAAGTCTAACTCAAATATTCAAATCCAGGCTTCCATTTTTCTTAGAAAATTCTGAAGATAACATGCTAGCTTAAAATATAATCCATTTGCTAAAGTCTAACCCAAATATTCAAACCCAGGCCTCCATTTTTCTGGACATGGCTATTCTTTGTGCAAAATGACGAGTCATGCAGTTTTGAGATTGTGAAAAACATAAAAGATTTTTACAAAAAATTCAGCAATTGATCTTCATGATCTGCATCCCAGTATTATAAAATCACAAATCTGATAATTTGCACATTTGTAACTTTTTCCAAATTTTTTATCTATGTATGTTATTTTCTACCATTTTGTCGTGAATATAACGAACAGCCATTTTCCCTCAGTTTATTCTTAGTGTTTCAATCAAATGCCAACATCAACATGCATTCCTCGTATCAGTATCCCTTCGCATTCAGCCGTCTCGCTCGGTTTAGACTCTACCTATAATCTTTAAACAAAGGATAGCATCACCACATATAACTCTGGTGAGAATGGAAAGTTCAACCATTAAAATCAAAAAGGAAAAAAAAATGAAAAAGAAGATATCCATAGGAAAAAAAAATTACAAGGTTAATAATAGTTATGGAACAGGAGCATAGTTAATAGAATCTGTAATCCAGGCATAATCATATTAACTTATGCAATTCCATCATTTTTCTATTCGAACTTGCCCAATTTCCGAACACCCCAATTTCTCCCAACAGTACCTTCGTTGAAAAGACTATACAGAACCCGCTAAAGAAGAATATTTACATATGAACCTCCTTACAACATTTTCTATTGCCTCAGTCCAGTTATTTAAACTGGTTATAGCAAAACCATTAAAAATTTTTAAAATTGAGTTACCGAAAAGCTAGGGGACATTGTCAATGTTTAAAGGTCAAGGAAAATAGAAAAAGTCAATAGCAGAAATCTTGGTCATTACTTCACTGACTATGTAAGAACGAGACATTGACAAAGCCATAGAAATACTTCATATACACAAAACACAGCACAACCAGAACTGAGTCAAACTTTGCATAAAACAGCCAGCCAAATTCCGGACAACTCCTGTAACATTTACACAGGAAAAGCCCACTAACAAAAGAAAAGAAACAGTAAAACCCATATCCGAAAAACCTAATTTACTAACCTCATCTTTCAAATTGAGTGCTGCTTTGAGAAATGTCTGGTGAGTAGGATGTGCAAAACCCACACCCACATTATTTTCCCGTTCTTCACAATCCCAAGAATTCTCCTCATCAGACACCTTATCTGCTAGGTTGTGACAAAAATACAGATCCGCCATTAATTTGAACCAAACTGTGCCTATAATCCCACCCAAAAGATTGGAATGAAGTTTATCAGCAATTCCATTATACACAACTATTTATTGGGTTTATCTATATATAGAAAAAGCGTGAAACATGTGGACAAGCTTTTAGTGGAGCAAGATTTTTCAAATTCCCACCGCCATTGGCCAGGTTCCCATCTCTTCAGAAGAAAAATATCGTTGGAAATGGCATTTCAGACAATCTGATTCGCATAAGATGAAGTGTGCGATTACACATGTGTAAATTGCCGGGAATTTTCTCTCCACATGGAACTCATTGGATCGAACAGCTGTTCAAAACTATCGAAATGTCCATGTCAATTAGTTTGATGGCACCGTTCAAATTTATTTTTTTCCCTCGTATCGTATGCGCAGGGTTTGCTAGGGAAAGTTTCTGTGTGCCTTCGCTATGTTTTTTTTTCAAAGTAATCCAAATTTGCGACTAAAAACGGCCACATTATCAAGCAAGCAGGCCCATTTTATTAATTATTATAATATGGGCCATGTCTGTACAATATTATGGATTGACATTATCAACATATCATGTTGAGTGTCAGACGATATGATCGTACTCACACAAGCAACATGTTTTGTCTCATATTTTAGATAAATTCTAATATATATTTATTATAAGTCTTCATTTTTTTATTTGAATGACAAAAAGTAAATGGCAGGTGGTACTTCTTCCATTTTAATTATTTTTTATACAAAATGGTATGATTGCAAAAATACAAATGGGCTACAACTTGTTTTCACCATTTTTTTCCATTTTTATAACATCCGACTAGTGAAATTCACATGAAAATTTGTTATGATATGTAAATTTGGACCTTCATAAGAACATGTACAATAGTACTATTTATGTAGAAAATACCCACATCCTACTTTGTCTACTCTTTCTTGTTATTCATAGGGAAAATAGAAAAGTGGTACTTTCCCAACTAACTAGTTATTGATAGTAAGAGAGGAGGCATTTTCTTTTTCTCCTTCAGTTGTCTATATAGTAGGAAGAATGCGTCTAGTTAGACAATTTTTTGCATTTATTAAATAAATTGAAAATCAATTATATTTTGAAATTTAAATTGTTCCGGTTACATTTGATGAGAGTTCAAAGGATAATGCAAGGTCTTGATTCAAAATTATAAAAATGTGTGGAATTTGTATTGTGTGTTGGTTCTTTGTGAGATGAAAAGTTAGAGTTTGGATCTTAAAGTAAGACTTGTGGTTGGCTCTTGAACTTTTTATTTTTTCTTTGAAAGTTGAAGGAAATCTCTTAATGAGACTCATATTTTGCAATAAATAAGGCATTTAATTATATATAAAAAAATCAATAACATTTTGTCTAAAATGAAGGAGGTAGCTTTCAAATTCCAATTTTACACTAAAGAATTTTTTTTACAAGTTATAAAAGCTAATATAACTATTCTCTAGAAAAGTTGAGCAAAAGAAATATTTGTTTAAACATTTTAGTGGCTTGCATCAACCTCATAAAAGGTCAATTGTTGATGTGGTTTGGTGTAAGGTAGAGAAGTCCTTTTGTTGCTCACACATGAGAGGTCATAGATGAGTAAGGATTTAACACAAAACATTTTGTGGCATTTATCGAACATATTTCCCTTATTGTTTGTTTTTTATCAATGTCGGAGTGGTTTTTTCAATCTAATGTCTTATATTGTTGCTTGGAAATAGACCACCATTTTTTTAAAATCATGAGATTCTATTTGGTGGGTAACTTTCCACTCATAAACCAAATTAAAGGTGATTTTAATCCTCGCATCGAAGGAATAAATTTGGATCTTGATTATGTCTATTAAGCCAATCTTATGAATGTGATGATAGGCAATGGGTAAGGCACATAAATTCTGCTTTTTTTTAATGCCCTCCTTAGGAAATTAGATATAAGAGTTGACAATTACAAGATATATGTATATGTAGCAATTTATTTCATGTAAGATTTTTATCTCAATAACATGTAAAGGATGTTTTTGATTGCTGGTAAAAACAGGTTTTATGGGGACCCGAAACCCCTTACAACCATTACAAAAAGATAGACAGCATAAAAAGGACTAAACAAAGACAGGACTGAGACCCAGCCTGCTACACCCAGAACCATACAGAAAACCAGAGAAGAAAGCCAAAAACCAGCTAGGCCCTCCGACATCCAAAAGCCAAAAAATGAAGCAACAAAAAAAAAAGGGAAACTGCAGGAGCTAGGCGAACTCCAGGAGAGTTCCTTCCGCTTCCTTCTTAGCTTCAGAGACCTTTTTGATGGCAACGTTGAAATCCGAAAGCTCCAAAATCCTGTCTTGGATTTTCTTCTTCTTGGCCGACCGCGTGCGCTTTCACGGACCTGCATCTTTCATGTCGTCTTTTTCATCATCGATCTTCACACTTGACGATCCGAAATCCAACTCAGATTTAATCGGATTAAAACACTCCATAGTGGAACCAATGAAGATATTGTTATCCTTCATGTATTTCTTCAAAGTGTTCTCCAGAATGTCAAATCTGTCATGCAGAGTCTTCAAATTTTTTTCCATCCTCCTTGTTTTGTTTGCCATCAACCCCTGCCGACCTAGAATCTTGATTACCTTAGATAATATCAACATGGGCAGACATAGCTCTAAAGCCGAGATGGAGACTTTTGATTTCCTTAAATACCCATTTCATCAGACGAAACGAGTATAAAGACATTGCCTTTGCAGTTTGAAGAACTCCAAATGGGGGCTCAATTTTGTTGTCCATGTCATCTTGGAGAAGTTGGACATTCCGCTCCTGCATATCCACCAATCTAGAAAAAGGAATGTTCCTAGAAGTAGCAGGGATGTTGCCCTTCTTAGCAGTGTCGTGACCTAGGGTTTCCTCCTCTTTCCTCTCCGACTGCACATCCATAACCACCTCAAGCTTCGGAGAGATGGGAATGTCATGCTCTTCAGAACTCCCGTAATTGACCAAAATAGGAACTTTTTGACCACCCACATCCTCCTCGACAACCTCAGAATCTTTACCTTTCTCCTTAGCAATATGGGCTCCCAGAGTTTTGACCTCATCTTCACCAGAAACACTCACCGATATAGACAGTGACTCCTTACTCTCGTCATCAGACTGGGAGTGGGGAAAGTAGTCTATTCCATCATAATCGTCGGCACTCTCACCATCCGAGTCCATGTCCTTACCTTTATTTTTTTCAAATTTCAATTTTTTAACAGTCGGCTCTGCCGTTTCTTCTCCCACCCTAATCCTTTTTCCCGCTTTAGCAGAGCCAAAGTCTCTTGGTGAAATAATAAGAGGACTCTAGGCAACAACTTTCTTAACATGCTCTACAATCAGGAGAACAAAGCCCTCATGCAGAATGGGCTTACTTTCCTTATGCATGTGGTTAGGAATACTACGATGGAGAGATTGCAACAGGTAGAAGGGGAAATAAATTCTCACCTTATGTTGGAAATGACATAACAACACGAAATGGTAGGAATGGGCCCTTTTATATCTCCCATCCAAAGAAACGTACTCCATGACTGTCATAAGCACCTTCGCCCAGAATTCTTTGATGGAGTTGACATCATAACACCTTCCAAAGTCTTTCACTAGACTATCTGCTTCCGCTTTTTCCTTAGGGAAGTGCTGAATGGCCTTCTAGGATATCTTTTTGTCTCTATAGAATTTTATGCCTTTGGTACAATGTTAGCCAGCACATTCGTAGTACTGTTCGCTTCCCTAAAGTTATGCGATATGATGACATTGGTAAAAGAGTTAATAATTAAACAAGCCTCATCAATAATTGCCTCGATTGACCATGATGGCTTGGTAATCCATTTAATGCAATTTAAGATATTCATCGAATCACCTTCGATCCACACATTCAGGGACATACTTTCATTAATTAATTTTAAAGTTTGCAGAAGAGCCATCACCTCCACCACGTGGTTGGTCTGGACCCCAATGGGGAATGCCACGGTCGCAAGAGAATTTGCCTTGTCATTACGGATAAGACCACCACATCCAGCAGGGTCTAGATTCCCCTTCGCTGCTCCGTCAAAATTGGCTTTAATCCAACCAATAGGAGGGGAAAGCCAAATGGAATTCTCCCACCTGGATGGAGTTTTAGCAATAGATCTAGTTGAAACTCTAGCATAAATCCATTAAACACATTACAATTATCTCTAATGCTTCTTTTAATCTATTCAGCAATCACAATCAGAGGCAAAACATTATCACTAAAGACTATCATTTTGTTCACGCCATAGTTTCCAGATGATATGAGGAGCGATAATGTTCCACAACAACCTATCAATAGTAGCAACTGCGTTTCTCCACTGCTTAAATTTTTTTTCCAGATTGTTCAAAAACCCAGTGAATATTCCAACATTACAAGGTAAGGAACCAAACATCTCTGGAATAAAAACAATCAATGGCCAAGTGGAAAACTAATTCCTCCGCATTTTTGCACAGAAAACATCTGTTTGACAGAATCGTTCCTCTTTTTTGGAGATTGTCTATGGTAAGGATCTTGTTCTACAAAACCATCCAAAAAAAGATGTTAATTTTAGGAGTGAGTTGTTTATCTCATACTCGAGTCCAGAAGGGAAGAGGATCCGGGGGATTTATAATGATCTCAGAGGCTGAAGCAACATAATAGGGACCTGAAGGAAGCTTTCCCCATATCAAATTATCCTCCTTAGAAGAGTCCACTTTCCAGACATTCAAATCTAGCATAAGTGGTTTTAGCGAGAAGTCCACCTCAGAAAGGTCAACCCAGGTCTGGTTTTCCTAGTAATCTTTGGCCCTCATACCAAATCTCCGTTTACATATGTCAATAAAAGGCTGAATAGCAGGAATGGAATTCAGAGGAAAATCTTTGACCCAACAATCATCCCAGAACATAATTCTCCTGCCATTACCCAAAAGCCACTTAGCACCCTTGAAAGTCATCTCCTTAGCTTGCTAGATACTGTTCCAAATGAGTGAACCCTGCACCTTCACTTTAGACTCCATAAAGTCTGATATGTGAGGGAACGAAAAGAGATATTTTTTTTTAATAATGTCGTTCCATTCTTTATTGTCACCATAGATACGCTAGATTTTCTTTTCCAGAAGAGCCTAGTTAATAACCTTTAGAGGTCAAATCCCCAGCCCTCCCCACTTCTTCGGAGTACAAACCTTGTCCCACGCCACAAGAGCCAGTCTCTTTCTGTCTTCCACTCCAGACCAAAGAAATTTTCTCTGAATAGATTCAATCACATATGCAATTTTTCCAGGGATTCTAAAAAGACTCATGGAATATATGGGGAGGCTCTACAAAGAAGCCTTCAGAAGTTGGAGTTTTCCAGCTTGGCTAAGAAGAGCTCCCTTCCAACCAGCTAATTTCCTATTGAATCTGTCCACAATACTTGCCCAAAAGGAGTCAGGAGGTTTCAATCCCAAAGGGAGACCAAGGTAGGTTGCAGGAAAGGTCCCAATTTCACACCCAATGATTCTTGCTATCCTATTTTGTCTTTCCTCTGGCGTATTTAAAAAGTACAGTGAGCTCTTCTGCCAATTGACGATTTGGCATGTAGCTGAAGAATAAATAGAAAGAGCCAGTTTGATCCTTCTGGCTTCCTGGATAGTAGATGACCCCATAATAACTATGTCATCAACGAATTGATCGTGGGAGCAAGGCCTAGAGGCAGAGGAAGGAATAAGGCCCTTTAGAGACCCTTCAGAAGCTAGTTTCTAAAAATAACGACCAAGACCTTTCGCCAAAATAGAAAAGAGAATAGGGGACAAAGGATCCCCTTGAC
>MU227808.1:553982-572349 GCA_018584345.1 Thuja plicata | reverse complement strand
GTTAAAAAACCTATTGATTAAAAGCCTTAAATCAATTGGTCCGTCATCTAAAGAATAAAATCTAGTTGAAATATTTTAAAACTTATCGTTATATGTGCATTTCATTTCGCCTTTAAGGTGACAATTTCTGTTTCAAAGTTGTCTCTGAAGTTGAACATAGGATTGAAGATATATCGACTCTGTTTGCCCATTATTAAAATAAAGCACTGGTCTCTCTCGTTAATTGAATTCGGTATAAAGTTTCATTGTTTCAAGTTTTTTGAATTACTCTTTTATTTCATCTAATCCATTTCATATCTCAATCATATCAGGAAAATATTAAATACATTATATTTCATTAACAAATATATTTTCAATTTTGTAATCTTATTGACACATTGAGAAGCAGGAGTTGAAGTTATCAGTTATCCGTTATAGGAAATTTATGAGAAGACTTTGAAGACAGGTTTTAAAGTGCAAGCCCACCAGCCTTGATTCCGTGGAATCAAAATTGTAGGAGGTTGTTGAAACCTCGTTCGTTGGCAAATCGATCGTATTTATCTTCATTGGATAAATGAAATCCATTAGAAGTCCAATATGTCGATTTGAGCACCAACACGACCTAGACCTTTGTCTCTAGTACACTTCCTCTCTAGAGATAATGTTATGAGTCTTGACCAAAAGAGCAGTCTCTTTATCCCTAAGGTGTTGAGACATACCTATCTGCTTAATAGAGTCCTGAATGATATCAAGTTCCTTTTGCAAGTCCAGCTTGACTTTGAAGATATCCCCGAACACTTCCTTACTCCAAGTCTTTATATTTTGTTTTATGTGCTGGAGTTTCTTAGAAACTCGAAACATAGCAGTCCCACGAATGTTCACATTCCACCAATCCCATATTCTCTATTGTAACTCAGGATGGTTAATCCACATTTTTTTTCAAATCTAAAGGGGATATTACCCTTAACCTTCATTAAATCAGCTACAAAGGAAAGGGGAAAGTGATCTGACCCAACCTTTGTGATAGAAGACAACAAGCAACAAAATTTATTTAGCCAGTTTCCAGAAATCAAGGCACGATCCAGACAAACCTAAATAAGGTCCTCTCCCACTCTTCTATTAGACCAAGTGTAATTAACACCTTGCAGATCAATATCAACAAGATCCTGATGATTGACAAAATCCATAAGATCAACTCTACCCTCCAGTTGACTCAATCTATCAACCCCTCCAAACTTCTCATCGTCTTTCAGAGGACAGTTGAAATTTCACATAACTAGCTAGGGAGAATCACAGAAAGAAATTCTTTGATTTTCAACCATTTTCCAATATTTATCTCTACCAGATTTGGAGTTAGGAGCATAGATATTAGTGGTCACCCATTCAAAATCTGTCTTGATATGGGTAAATTTAATGCTCAAATAATTTACATCATTATTAAGAATAACACCTCTAATATTATTTTGATTCCAAAAAACAACAATACCTCCTGAGGAACCAACATGATTGGATCCAACAACTCCTCCATTTTTGAAGATTTTGATTTTTTCAACCTTATCTTTAATCATTTTGGTTTCCTGAACCATCATGATACCAGGTTTATGATCTCTTTCCAGGTTCCTCAACATATCCTGGTTATGGGAAACATTGAGCCCCCTAATGTTCCATGATATGATTTTCATTTCTTAACCGGAGTGCAAACATCCTAGATGATCAATTGCTTACCATCCGCTATATCCTTTTTACTTTCTCTTTCTCTTATTTCTTTCTTTGAGGTTCTACCTGATGTTCTCTTTTGAGATCCAACATCCGCCTTCACACTTCAAACCTTAGAACCTCCATCATCCCTACTCCAAGTTACCACTCCCTTAGAGCCAAGAGTAGAGAGTGTTCTCTATTGTTTCTTCCCCATTAGAGTAGTCCATGGAGCCCCATTCAGATCTAGAATATCCAGACTAACAAAAGGTTCTTCATCACCACTGCAAGATAGAGTGTCTAGAGTAGATGAAGATGCCTCCTCATCTAACTTTTTAGGATCATAGGAAGGAGAATCCTCCCCCATTGCATCACTATATGACTGAACAATAAGGAAGGCACCTTCAAATTTGAACATCGACTGTTCTGCAGCCAGGATAGGAACCACTACCTCTACCAACACTTCTTTCATCAGTGAATCAGATATATGTGTAATAGATTCTACTACTTCTCCATCTTCCAAGTTTAGAATCCCATTTGAATCAACCATGTCACCAAGGCATCCTTCCAGACCAACCTTGTTAACACTATCTCCTTTGGTTAAAACCAAAGTCTTCTTCTCCTTCCAGATTAGTTTGTGTTCCTTAGGTGGAATAGGGTCACAAACCACTGCTTTGGGGTCCTTTCAAACTTTTTCAGATAATTCTTTGCCCAAGGACCCATTTTATGACACACAAAGCAGGCAAAGGGAAGGGATTCAAATTCTACTTCTTGCTTCCAGATACCCAGCTTGGAATTGATGTTAATAATCGAATGGAGGTTATTAAACTGACAAATATCGACAAAAATTCTTGCAAAAACCAGACGAGACTTAGCTTTAGTCACGGAGTTGACTGAGAAGCTCCCCACCAAAAGAGGAAGTAAATCCCTTAAAGACTTCCTCGTTCTAGAAATCGAGGGGCATTCTGAGAAACCTGACCCAGATCGACGTTGCATTAAAGAAATTATCAGAATAATCCCATTTTGGAGACCACTTACGGAATGCCACTGTTGTTCTTTCGAACATCCACGACGCTCCACATAGGACAAAGTCCTGATCTTCTTTGTTAGAAAAGACAAAGGATAAAAACCCCTTAGGTAAAGAAGCTATGTCAACCTGACCCTTCAAAGCCCATTTTTTCCTAACAAAAGATCTAACCAGTTCAATGTTAGGATGAGGGCCAAGGAACTTACCAACCAGGGTAAAATCCATTGAAGAGACTGAGAGAACCACCAAAGAATCAAGAACAAAAATGGCTACTTCGTCATCCACAAAGCCAACCTTCACGGTTCCAACAACAGGAGAATGATTTCCCACTTGTTTAGAAACCAAGATTTTCGACCATTTTTTGGTTGAAGAGGTGTTGACCTTGACAAAATCATCAATTTTTGCTATAGGGGACCCCACTAGTGGGTCCTTAGGGCTCTTTTTTCCAGAACTGGGCTAGGCCCAAACTCTGAAATATTCTCTCTGGTCGTCAATGGGCCTGAAGGACGAGACAAATCCTTAGAAGGAATCTCAGCAGCACACAACATAGGTGATGCACATGTCATCACAGTGTGGAAGGGAGGTTGATTCTCCTTTCCACACAGAACGGATCCTGACACCTGCGAAGCCAGATTCAAAATAGGTACTAGAGAACCCGCCAAAGTTTTGACCGTGTTCATCATGGTATTCTTTAGCCCAGGACCAGGACCATTGCCTGCAACCAGGCCGCCATGCCTGGAAGGAACCCCATTGAAATTTGAAAATCCTTTCCCGCTCGAAGCCTCTCCCATTCCCCTCCCTATTCCCCTCGAAACATTAGGAAAACACTCCAACATGTAAGGAATGTTGTGCGAGGTGCAATATGGATAATTGTTTAAGGGGAAAAGTATTATAAAGTGTTAGCTACATAGTCGTTGCCTTCTTTGTTGGAAAGTGTGCGGTATATGACTATGATTATGTTGTCATTAATGGAAACACACTCCTCTGGCAAGGTCGCTTGGTATGATGATGTATTTTGGATGATCAACTAAGTAAAAAATGCCTAAGTACAGAGACATTTCACAGTATACAGTTGATCTGTTTTGGTTGGCGAGTAGAGTATACTCATTAGGATGACATGTGATCTTAGGGTACATGATATATGAGATGTACTACAACTTCTATTATGGTCACTAGAATTTTGGGTATGTTTGACGAAAGTTACAAGTTGGCAAAGTCATGCGAGTACAGTAAACAATGAAAACATGACATATGAGTGGACGCGACGTTTGGAGACTCAACGTAAGTTAAATTTTTTATCTAGTTTACGATTTATGATAAGTCCTCACCTATCTTGGTGGATGAATGGTTGCATGTTTCCTATCTTATTATGGGCCAAGTGTGGATACACGTTTTATGAAGAATTAGTGAGCCAACTAAGAAATAAAGTTGATCGTGTGTGTGTGTGTGTGTGTGTGTGTGTGTGAACCTTTTGGGCTGGGAAAAAGGTGTGATGGTTAAGTATGTATGGATAATGGTAGAACAAGTGGAGATTCTATGATTATTGTTGCAAGCTTCAACTTGAACTACTTCAGTATAGCAGATGCTACTACAGTTCACTTTTGTCATTGTATAACTTCTTTTGTAATCTAGATAGTATGTCCTTGTAGAGTAGTGAGCTCCATTGTATCACTCCTAATAGGGTTCATCCTTTAACAAGGATTTGTACTAAATCTAATATTCAACTCCTAACATGGCTAGGTATTCTAATAGGTACATTATACTCTTAGTGCATATTTTGTGGGTAACATCCCCAACAAGGTTTTCCCTTAGCCAGGTTTTCCTCGACAAAAAATATGGTGTTATGATTTATTTGATTTGTGTGTATGTTCTTATTATTTCATCTATTGCATGGTTAAGTTTCAAATGGTTGAGATTAGTTAAAAGTGCTACAACACTGATTCACCCCCCTTCTCGGTGTTGCTTGATCCTAACAATTGGTATCACGACTTGTGGCCCTTGGAGAGAAAGCCTAACAACTTGAGGGAGATCCTGATGGATTCAAGAAGTTTGGAAGAGAATTTTAAGACATCACTTGAATACCTGGATAAGGTTAATGCTGATAATGTGGAATCAAATTTCAAACTGAGAAGAGCTAGAGATTACATCAAGAGGCTTATGGAGCAACTTAAACTCTCAATGAACAAAAGGAAAGAACTTGTGGAAAAGATACAGGAGGAACCTTAAAATGATTCATCAGATCTGATTGAACAACTTAAGCAAGAAAAGGCATTGGAACATGAATGTGAAGTTACTACTTTATAGATGTCCAAGGAAATTCAGCAAGAGAAATATGAAAAGAGAAGACTTGAAGAGGCCTTGAAGAATGCAAATGTATAGATGGGAAAAATGCAGCTAGAAATCAATGTTGTCAAAACCAGGTATCGAGAATTGGAGAAGTGCAATATTATCATTAAGGAAGAGCTTGTGGAGGCAAGGAACCATCTAAAAAACTTCATGGGAGCAGTGACAAAATTGATGAACAACTAGAGAGACAAAAACCTAAACATGAAAAGACAGGAGTTGAATGTTCCAAATCTCAAGAGGAGAAATCAAAAGAAAAAGAAGAGCAAGCACAAAATCAGGATAAAGAACCTAAAGAACATATCAAACCCTTTAAAGGTGGATGTTTTGAATGCAAAAAATCTGGACACATGCAAAAGGATTGCAAAGGTAAAAATGTTCCTAAATCTTTTTGTGGCTATTGCTTTAATTGTTGTGCATATGGACATAGAAGAAATGAATGTAGGAAACCAGATGAAAGATGGAAGAAACATGATTATGTTAGATGTGTTGGAAGTGCACCAGTGTCCCTCATGGGGATTCACGACATGGTTTATCAACCTTATGTGTCTTCTATAAGCCTAGTGGTTGTATCGGGCATTAACAAGTCAATCTTTTGGTGCAACAACAACCCTAGCTTGTAACAAATGGTATTAGAGCTTGGTCACAGGTTCAAATCACGCAGGCCACGGTGAGTGACACTAGAGGGGGATTATTGATAGTGTGCTAGTGTCCCTCACACGGATTCACAACATGGTTTAACAACCTCCTGTGTCTTCTATAAGCCTAGTGGTTGTATCGACGATTAACAAGTCTATCTTTTGGTACAACGAAAACCCTAGCTTGTAATCAGATGGCCTGCTGTGAACAATAACATTACATATTACAAATGCAATAATTTTGGGCACATTGCAAGGATCTCTAACTTGTAGGTTAATTAGAATAGGTCTCAGCCTGTTACTTGTTTCAAGTGCAACAATGAAGGAAAAATAGAAAATTTATGCAGGTATAATGGATCTGTTAACAATAGAAGGCCACCTATAGTTATAAGGAAAAATGTTGGTGATGTTGGAAAAATCTTGGCAGACTACAAGGATGAGTTCAACCAATTTTTTGTGAAGGAAGGAAGCTAGAAAAGTGATAAGGTATGGAAAGTAAAGAATTAGAGTGAGTCAAAGGATCAGGAAGAGTCAGTAGATGCTACTGGATCTTTGCCTAATGTTACCATTGCCACATCAACATAAATGGACAAACATGGCCTTAGGGGGAGCTTTGGAGAATTCAACCAGTCTATTATCTAGCCCCTGATTTATAGAATGAGATGATGTGAGGTTATCCACAAGTATAAATTTATGTGTAGAAGCTAAATCCATGTTCGCAAAGTCTGATAGTTTACAAAGCCTGATCGCCTGAAACTTCATGGTTGACTAGCCTTAAAACAAATTTTTGGAATGCATTGGGAAATGTGTCATAAGTAATTTCCGATCTATAATTGAGCACACTTAGTCATTTTAATCATCATTTGAGCAATGTTTTGAAGAGCGGAGATCTATCTTGGAGCAATTTGTGAAATCCCAGTGTTCGTGTGATCTATAACCCTAGGTTGGCGAAAAAGGTATTTAGATTTGTTTGCGAGCTTGATTTTGAGTTTTAGCAGTTTGAAAACATGGATTTACCTCAGATCTTTGATGTAAAAGAGAGTAATAGGTATAAATTTAAGAAACATCTGTTTAAATCTATGGAAGACGACCTTGAGGGTGCATTGTCACAAACCCCACACAGAGTATTACAGTAGATGATATTAAGGCATATATTTACTGTAAGTTGGAGACCATAGGAGACATTCAGATACACAGTGAGATAGTATGAATGATGAATTATTATGGAAGTCTAAGTCTAAAATGTACCTTCACAAAGCTTCAAAACCTAAATGTTCTGCAGATGACTGAATTCCATGAGTTTGATGAACCTCAATGGATAAAGATTGTGTTTAGCAGGATACATGACCAGTTATTTTGGATAGGAGACAAACCAGTGAAGATTACCAAGGAATTAATCCACTTGGTGACTAGAATTGACAATGCAGTCATGATCCCTACTGTGGCAAAGAACAACAAGAATGAGGTTGAAACCCTAACTAAATCTAACTAGAAAAATCATGCTATGACCATCAAAGACATTAAGAAAAAGGATGTGAGACTTGTTTCCATGATTCTTGGATACAAAATGCATTATAGCAATTGGGTAAACTCTGTATCAGCAAGTATTATCTTGATGGCTTATAAGATGGTTACTGAGAATAAGCACTATGATGTGAGTGAAATTTTGAGGCTACAATTTTTGGAGAACCTAAGGAAAATCAAGCGTGATATGTCAAGCTCCTTCGGGTTCAGATAATTAATATTACACCTTTTCTTTCACATTACACATAAGTTTCCTGGCATGCATCGTCATGCATGGAATGAAGATGAATCTACAGTTTCTCTAATTACAAGGTATTAAAGAATGCGAGATAAGAACTGGGTTGATGATGAATTATATGGTATGCTCAAAGTATTTCAAAGAGAGATGAAACAAAGGGTGAGGATACCTAGGGAGATAATGGAGATGTATAAGGAAACTATCTGCTTCATGGTGGAAATAGATTGTACATGTTTAGAGGTAGTAGAACCTAGAGTGTAGTGGTGTACACCCATGGGATATGAGGTAAACTCTCAAATTCTTATCCCTCATATTTAATACATCTGAGCATCTGAGAAGGATCCAAATGAAGGTGTTGGATGATATCAGATTTGGGTACTATTTATGCTGTTGATATTCATGTTTTGTCACTGATGTCAACATATGTTTCTGTGGAGAGAACAAACTGGTTATGATAATTGACAAAAGTGTACTGACACTGTACGGATGAGTTAGAATGATCGAAGACAAGGATATGGAGAAGGATGTTTGATGACCTTATTCCTAAGGTTTCTTTCCTTAATATTTCATATTGGTGATGTTACATATGTTTCAATGAAGACTGGTTTCTGGATTGTGACAATGATGCTTGACAGAGCAGGTCTCTGTGTTTTGGGTATATCTTATAGGCGAAGATGTTTTTAGGGTATTCGATCTTATGGGATGACAGTGGACACATTGAGGAATTTATAGTCATGAACATGTTGGTGACGTCAGTTGTGGCGTGTATTCTGGAGGAGACCTTTATGGTGGCCAACTTCAGAGATGTAGCGTGTGTTAATGATTGTGAGCGTGGATTACGATTCTTGGAGTATAACTAATGTATTGTAATTGATGTTTACTTGTTTTAGGTACCTTGTGTATCTTAGCAAAGGGTTAAATAATTATTTGTATATAAGAAATCCTTAAGTGGCCGACCTAATCAATTATTTGTATATTGGGAAAGCTTAATTGACCGACCTAATTAATTATTGTAATAGGGTATATTTGAGAGATATTTTATTTTGGAAAGATGTGGTAGAGTTTGAAAAGGCAGAGAAGTGTGAAAGTTGCGAGGCTTGTTTGGCTGTTGGATGTAGAACAAAGTTTGTGATAAGAATACTTCATTGGAACTGACCAAGCAAAGACAGTTGCTATCATACAGTTCATTGGATTGTATATTTTCTATATACACATGTTTAGATTGTAAATCCTTGAGGGTGGCCTTAACCTTCTTTTGGAAGTGTGCCTAGGCAGTGAGCCCACTGTTACTCTAACTCCTAACATGGTCTGTCCTTTAACAAGGACTATGTACTGTAATGTTGTAATAAGCTCCTAACAGGGATAAATCTTTTAACATGGATACTATACTCTTAGTACATCATTTGTGGGTGCTAATTCCCACCAGGGTTTTACCTTTAACAGTGTTTCCTCGACAACAATTATTGTGTTATTATGTTGGCATTTACTATGTTATCATTTTCATTGAAGTTTTGGTTTATAAAGTTCAAAGTTTAATATTTTGTATCACAACTGATTCACCCCACCTCTCAGTTGTGCTTGTGGACTGTTATTCCTAACATTTGGTATGAGAGCTACTGGTCCTTAGAGAGAAAGATTAAAAACTTGAGGTGATCCTAAAGATGAATTACTACAGGAAGGAGAGTCTGAAATTTGATAATGAAAACTTTGACAGTTGGAAGAACAAGATGAGAACACATTTGCTATGTTTGGGAATTGACTACTAGATGATCACGAAAAAGAAGGAAAGGATAGCGACTAAGGATGAATTGGAGAAGGCTACTAAAGATGATAAGAAGCTATTTTCATGTAATATGGTCGCAAGGGAATCATTGATCATCACACTTTCTAAAGGTGAATTCATAGAAGTAAAAGACTTTGATCTGCACATGAGATTTGGACAGGATTGGAAGCACTTTATATAGGAGATAAGTTTAATAAACAGGAAAAGATACAAAAATGGAAGACAAAGTTGAAATCAATGAAGATGAGAGATGATGAGAAAATTAGGGCATATGCACAGAGAATTACTGAAGTGGTTACTGGCATCAGAAACTTTGGAGGTACTTACAGTGAGGAAGAAGTGACTGCAAAGATACTCAGATCTTTGACACCTATATACACAACTAAAGTACAAGCTATAGAGGAGATTATACCTTTGACACTAAACTTCACTAGAGAGATGTTTATCTGGAAGCTAACTACTTTTGAGGCCACATAACTGGGAGATTCTTTACCTAAAGTAGAGTCAACATTCAAGGCGATTGTCCATAGAAACAAAAAGACCTTATCTGGAATTGTGAACACCATCAATGGTGACTTGAGAGAAGAGGTTAGAGACTATGCTGATGAATGGGAATAGATACACGAGGGAGAAAGAAAGCTAGATGAAGTGGTAACCTTGATCGCTAGAAGAGAAAAGAAAGGTAAGGGTAAATTGAAGGCAAATTACCTTTGAAATGTTTTTCATGTAACAAGATTGGTCATTTTGCATCTCGATGTCCTACAAGGGTTCCAAAGCATAAACCTGAGTATTCAAAAGACAAAGAATGTTATTATGCTAGTGAAGGTGTATATGATGATGATGTAGACTTTGAGGAAATTGGATTTATTGCTATTAAGGATGATGAACCTATACATGAAGAAAAATCCTTAGTATCCCGTGTTGAAAATAAATCTGAATGGGTTATAGATAGTGGATGTTCACAGCATATGACTAGAGATAAAAATAAGTTTGTGAGTCTAAAAAGATATGATGGTGGTGTTGTTAGATTTGGTGAAAATACTCCTAATCTTATCATTGGAGTTGGATCTATTTCTCTGGATGGAAAGACTAATACTGACAATGTACTGCTTGTTGATGGACTTAAGCATAATCTGTTGAGTGTTGGGCAATTAGTGGACAGAGTTTATCAATTGAAATTTATTGATGGGAAATGTTCTATCAGAAGTAAATCATAAGACTTGATTGCATCTGGTACTAAGTCTAGAGGTAATGTATTTGAATTGAATATATATGAAGCTTCTTGTTTTATTGCGAAGGTTGATGATAGTTGGTTATGGCATAGAAGACTTTTTCATACTAACTTTGATAAAATTGTGAAGGCATGTATGAAAAATGTTGTAAGAGATCTACCTAAGATTGTGAAACCATCTAACACTATGTGTAGAGAGTGTGTTGTGGGGAAGCAGACTACAAGTAGTTTTAAAAGCAAATATTATTTAACAAAAGGGAAGTTGGATCTGGTACATACAGATCCGTGTGGTCCTACAAGAACAAGATTTTATTATGGTGAAAGGTACTTTATAATTTTTGTTGATGACATTTCTAGAATGATGTGGGTTACATATTTGAGAGAGAAATCTGAAGCATTTGAAAAATTCAAGTTATTCAAATTAAAAGTTGAGAATGAATATGGTTTAAATATAAAATGTTTGAGATCAGACAGAGGTGGTGATTTTACATCAGATTTATTTAATTCTTACTGTGAAGAGCATAGAATATTCACATAGACATCTGCACATAGGACACCACAATAGAATGGGATAGCAGAGCAAAGAAACAAACCAATATTACATGCTGCAAGAACTATGTTGCTGGAAGGAAATGTATCACATGTTCATTGGAGGGAAGTTGTTGGTACTGTTGTGTACACCTTGAACATAATTAGGATTAGAGAAGGTACAAGTAAGACTCCTTATGAATTATGGTTTGATCATACACCTACTGTAAAATATTTTAGAATATTTGGAAGTAAATGTTATATAAAAAGAGATGATGAGATAGGGAAGTTGGATGCTAGAAGTGATGAAGGTATTTTCCCTGGTTATTCTACTAAGATCAAAGCATATAAATATTTCAACAGGAGATTGAGAAAGTTGATTGAAAGTGCTAATGTGAGGATAGATGAAATGTTTCAGATTCAGGAAATAATGTATGACTGTGGTAAGATTTCAGAGATAAAAGAGGTCATTGTTGAACCTGAAGAACCTTTAATGGTTGATAATGAGATTGAAGATGAATTAATTAAGCTTAGTGAGACTCCTAAGACTCTGAGCTATGTTAATAAGAACCATCCTGAAGAATAAATCATTGGTGATGCAATTAAAGTATGATGACTAGATCTAGAGTTAGAGATGAAATTTGTTTGATTTCTCAAGTTGAACCGAAAACTACTGATGAAGCATGTAGTGATGAATCTTGGACTGAAGCTATGCAAGAAGAACTTGAACAGATAAAGAAAAGCAATACTTGGGAATTAGCTCCAAGACCTAAGAACAAAAATGTGATAGGAACTAAATGGGTTTTCATAAAAAAGATGGATGAGGAAGGAACAATAGTAAGAAATAAGGCTAGACTGGTTTGTAAAGGCTACTCGCAGCAGGAAGGCATAGACTTTGAAGAAAAAATTTCTCCTGTTGCTAGGCTAGAAGCTATGGGATTATTTCTTTCTATATGTTGTACATAAAGACTTTAAAGTATATCAGATGGATGTGAAATCAGAATTCTTGAATCGAGATGTGGAAGAAGCAGTATACATAGAGCAACCTGATGAATTTCCTTTGACAGAAAATGAAGACATGGTTTGTAAGTTGAAGAATGCATTACATGGACTGAAACAAGCACCGAGAGCATGGTATGCAAGATTGGACACGTATTTAATTCATCTTGGTTTCAAAAAAGGTAATGCAGACAATAATTCATATTTAAGAACTGATGAAGATGTAATCTTAATCAAAGAAGTTTTTGCTGATGATATCATTTTTGGAGGAAATGATAAGATGAGTAAGAAGTTCTCTAAAGAAATGGAAAATGAATTTGAAATTTCAATGATTGGTGAGATGAAATTTTTTCTTGGTTTGCAAATTAATCAGAGTAAGAATGATATTTTCATATCTCAGACCAAGTATCTTAAGGAAATGTTGAAGAAGTTTGGAATGAAAGATAATAAACCTATTGGGACATCCATGGTGACTAGATACAAACTGACTGGTAATGATGAGACTCAAAGTGTTTTTCAGACAAAGTATTGATCGA
The DNA here is from genome assembly GCA_018584345.1 of Thuja plicata. Lineage (NCBI taxonomy): Eukaryota > Viridiplantae > Streptophyta > Pinopsida > Cupressales > Cupressaceae > Thuja > Thuja plicata. Next base: position 559,828 of record MU227808.1, on the reverse strand, counting down.
TGATTGGTGGTCTACAATATCTAACTCACACCAGACTAGATATTTCTAATGCAGTTGGAATTGTGGCAAGATATCAAGTAGATCCTAAAGAGACACACCTTGTTGTTGTGAAAAGAATTTTCAGATACTTGAAATGAACAATAGAATATGGATTGTGGTATGAAAAATTAGATGACTTTATTTTGTAGGCTTACACTGATGCTGATTGGGTAGGTAATGTGGATGATAGAAAGAGTACAAGTGGTGGAGAATTTTTTCTTGGGAAAAGGTTGGTTTCTTGGTTAGGTAATATGGATGATAGAAAGGGTACAAGTGGAGTAGCATTTTTCATTGGGAAAAGGCTAGTTTCTTGGTTAAGTAAGAAGCAGGACTGTATTGCTCAGTCTACTGCCGAATCAAAGTATGTTTTTTCTATAATAAATTGTACACAAGTTGTTCGGATGAAACAAATGCTAAAGGACATTGGAATAATTTTTGATGAGCCAGTGGTTATCCACTGTGATAACACTAGCACAATGATTATGTCGAAGAATCATGTAATGCATTCAAATGCTAAAAATATTTCTATTAAGTATCATTTCTTGAGGAAGAAGGTAGCAGAGAAAGAGATTAGACTGGAGTATATTATCACAAAGGAACATATAGCAGATATATTTACAAAACCTTTGCCAAAATATGTTTTTGAATATCTCAGAAGTATGCTTGGGGTGAGAAACCCTCCCAGTGGTAATTAATTGATGTAGACATGCATCAATCCAGTGGCTTTCAGAGCTATATCATTGTCTGGACTTGATGTACAGATCTACTTCTCAGGGGGAGTGATCGCAGGAACTCTATGGAGCACATTTGGGTGATTTTGCACCTGGTTGTTAGACATAAAGATTTGAAAAAGCTACACCTTACATTAGATTACAGATGAGTTATGGAACCCTTTTCCATTGCTGCCAAAGGGGGAAAGATTCTATGTGAAAATCCCTACTGTTTTGGGGAGATTTGTGTTGAGGATATTGAGAAGATTGTATTGAGAGAGAGTACTTTTTGGGTTGATGGATTTTCCCATATGTTTCCATCAATACCAAAAGAAGATATTGTTGGATGATATCAGATTTGGGTACTATTTATTTTGTTGATATTCATGTTTTGTCACTGATGTCAACATATGTTTCTGTGGAGAGAACACTCTAGTTATAATAACCAATAGAAGTGTACAGACACTATAGGTATGAGTCAAAACGATCAAAGACAAGGATATGGAGAAGGATGTGTGATGACCTTATTCCTAAGGTCACTTGGTTTAATATTTCATATTGGTGATGTTACAGATGTTTCAGTGAAAACTAGTTTCTGGACTGTGACAGTGATGCTTGACAGAGAAGGTCTCTGTGTTTTGGGTATATCTTACAAACAAAGATATTTTAGGGTATGAGAGCTTATGGGATGATAGTGGACACATTGAGGAATGTTGGATAATGATCAATAGTCATGAACATGTTGGTGATGTCAGTTGTGGCGTGTATTCTGGAGGAGACCTATTTGGTGGCCGACTTTAGAGATGTAGCGTGTGTTAAGGATTGTGAGCGTGGATTGCAGATCTTGGAGTATAACTAATGTATTGTAATTGATGTTTAATTTTTTTAGGTACCTTGTGTATCTTAGCAAGGGGTTAAATAATTATTTTTATATAGGAAAGCCTTAAGTGGCCGACCTAATCAATTATTTGTATATTGGGAAAGCTTAATTGGCCGACCTAATCAATTATTGTAATAGGGTATATATGAGAGATCTTTTCTTTTGTAAAGATATGGTAGAGATTGAAAAGGCAAAGAAGTGTGAAAGTTGCGAGGTTTGTCTGGATGTTGGATGTAAAGCAAAATTTGTGATAAGAATACTTCATTGGAACTGACCAAGCAAAGACAATTGCTATCAGAAAATTCACTGGATTGTATATTTTCTATATACACTTATTTGGATTGTAAATCCTTGAGGGTGGCCTTAACCTTCTTTGGGAAGTGTGCCTAGGCAGTGAGCCCATTGTTACTCTTGACTCCTAATAGGGTCTGCCCTTTAACAAGGACTATGTACTGTAATGTTGTAATAAGCTCCTAACGGGGCTAAATATTTTAACAGGGATACTATACTCTCAGTACATCATTTGTGGGTGCTAATTCCCACCGAGGTTTTACCTTTAATAGGGTCTCCTCAACAACAAGTATTGTGTTATTGTGTTGGCATTTACTGTGTTATCATTTGCATTGAAGTTTTGGTTTATAAAGTTTAAAGTTTAATATTCAGTATCACAACTGATTCACCCCCTCCTTCAGTTGTGCTTATGGACTGTTATTCCTAACAGAAAGATGGGGAACTTATAAAGAAAAATGTTTAAAGGTAAGAGAAGGGTTGACTAAGAGAGAAAGAAAAAGAAAAATAGAGAATATTGTAGACAAAATTGCAGAAAGAGAAGGCATATCTAAAGAACAAATGGCAGAGATGAGGAAAAATGGTGCAGAGATGTCTTCTAGACTAGCGAGCTCAGAACCTACACCCCTACAGTCAAAATAAGTAGTGGACATATCAAATTCACCTCTGGAAATGGTAGCAATGCATGATCAAACTCCTACCCCTTCTAGAAGAACATTGTAGAGGTCTACAACAGTGAAGACTGGGAAGAAGGAAGAGGAGACACCTGCAAGGATAACAAGGTCCTCTAGACCTAATATGATGAGCTCTGGACTTGGTACAAAGAATAAGACTTTGGAGGAATCACCTACGAAGAAGAAAAAGATGGAAGAAAAAGAAGGGGAGAAGAAGACTGAAAATGCTACTGAACTTGTTCCAAAGAATATAGCACAAGAGAAACCTATTGATAGGCAACTGCGGAAACCTGATTTGAAACAATTGACAAAGAGAATAGTAGAGTAGGGAAAGTTGAACCAGTTGCCTAAGTACTACGAGGGCTACAGTGAGAAATATAGGACTGCAATAGAAGATATTGTTATAAACCATATGTTAGCTTTTAAAAAGAATTTGCTTGAGCTTGAGAGAAATATTCCTAAGGATTTATTTGATAGACTATAGATTAGGAAGCAAAGAGCCTTAGAGGAAGATGATAAGATCCAGGTGAAAATAATAGAAAGTATGCTAGTCATTTCTTATAAAGAGATTGATAGAATTCTGAAGAAGGCAAAACCTTTGTTAAGGTCAAAAACCAGATTGATCAAGATAATGGCAAGGAAGTATGAAGAAGTTAAAGAGGATACACAAAAAATCATTGATAAAATACTACTGGAAGAAGGTCTTGATAAATAAAAGGCTCCTAAGGCAACTAAACCTAAGGACATAATTATTGGCGAATCATCTAGATCAGTTAGAGAAGAAGAAGAAAAAACCAAGGAAGATGAAAGTATTGATCAGTTCTTCAGTACCCTACAACAACCTAATTTCATTGTTGAGGGTGTGGGAATCACACTTGATGCTATCTTATAGGAAAAGGATCCATTCTTATAGACTACACCTGATGCATTAGTTGTAGATATAAAGGTTGCATATCAAGGAGAACAAAACAAGGAATTAGATAAGGTCACAGAACTGGAAGATGGAAAAGAGGTGGAAGAGTTGGAGGTTAAGGTTGAACCTATTGAGACTTTCGAAATCAATACGGTAGAAGTTTAGATGAAAATTCTTGAACAGATTGTGCTTACACCCCTAGCAAACCATTGTTGGCAAGTAATAAGAACCCAATGATGACTAATGTGGATGAGATGGATGAAGATGACCTAATGAAGTTATCACTGATGGCATTTTTCAAGGCTAAAGAAAGATCATAACAGAAGTCTAAGAAGAAGGCTAAGGTATTAGAGAGGGCAATTGACATAGTGAATAAACTCCTACCCGCGCCTTTCACTTTTCAAGGAAGTGATGTTGCAGACAACTTGAACAAAGTCTTGGATGACTTTGATACCCATTTCACAACCTTGGAGAAGGTCACAACAGACAAAGTGTAAAAGGAGTATATGTGGAAGAAGCTGACAAAGGTGTGCAAGTCAATCACCTGGGATGTAAATGTTTTGGAGATCACTATACAGGAGACCAAAGCTTGTATCAGTCAAGGAAATAAGGTATATAGTCATTTTGTTAATACTTTCAAATATGTACAGAACATTGTGGATATTATACATAAAGTTGAAGAGTTGCTAGATAAGATGGTGAAGGACTGTGAGACTTCTAGACAGTCTATCACAGATTTTGACATTAAAGTGTCTAGGATTGTGGACAAAATCAGTGTACTTGAGGAAGAGAAAGAAAGAGTGCAGAAAAGATTCTCTGAGTTGAGGAGTCTAATCACTCCTAAACTCTCTATTCTGGAGAAGGACTTAGAATATTTGAAATTGGCCAAGAAATCCTATTCTAGACCTACTCCTATAGATTTGCAAGATGCAAAGATTTATTCCTATGCATTAAGTGCATTGATTCAGGTAACATAGACATTGAAGAAGACATGGGAGACAAAATTATAGACCTTGGAGACAAACTTCCAAGACATCTTACGCATGGTTTGATTGCATAGTGAGAGCTATAAATTTTTTTCTGTATATAGTTACTTCTTCTTGATTACCTTTGTCATTGATATCAAAGGGGGAGTGATAAGGTGAAAAATTATGAATAGATGTGTATAGATGATATATGTACTTAGTGAAAAATTTGCAAAAAAAAAGTGTATGCATGTATGTTTATTATGTGTGTGTGTGTGTGTGTGTGTAAAATTGAAAATTGTATTATCTGTCAACTAGGTAAGCTAGGTCACCATATTTAGTTGATGAGAAAGTCTTAGAGTTGGAAAAATGGTTTGATAGAGGTGGAACTACTGAAAAACCTCATCCACTTGAAAATACTGGTGGAATTGAGTTGTTTATGATAATTTACCCAAGGAAAACTGGACAATCCCAAGCTAAAACCCCTCACTACAAATTTTCAAGTCATAACAAGGCTTTACAAATAACATGGAATGGTGGACATTCCCAAGATAAAACCCCTCTCTCTCTCACCATCTCTTCCCCCCAATTACCCTCTATTTCTACCTCATGTCTCTCACCCTCTCCCCCTTCTCTCACTTTATCTCTCACATCTATCTCCCCCTAATTACCGTCTTTCTCACTCTCTCACCTCCCTCCTCCTCTCAACATCCCATCCCTTCCCCCTCTCACCTTCTCCATTACCTCTCTCTTCTCTCATGTTGCTTCCCCCCCTCTCCATATGTTCCCCCCTAATTCTTTACACTTAGGATACCTTGAGACATCCTAAGTCTCATTAAACTATCCTAAGAGCCCTTAGGACCACTTATGACACCTATAACTCTTTAGGAAACTCTATGAAACCTTATAAAGACATCCTAGGACACCTTAAGACCAACTATGACATGTAGAGCCCCTTAGGACATCTTAGCACCCATTATTGTATGCTAGGGCCTCTTAGGATCTCTTAAGACACCTAGGAAATCTTTGTTGGATTTGCTGAACTGCAAATCTTCCCAAGAACACCTGTATGCAAAGACTGCTACAAGAATGAAGACAGAAGAGAGAAAGCTATGGCGGCCGATAGGCCAGAGACTGCAAAAATATGTTGACAGAAAAAAGGCTTCTATATTCAACAATGAAGATGATTACAATCTCCTTACTAATTACAAAGCGGTGATTCCTTATAAAGGATACCGAAACCCTAAAAAGGAAACTTCTAAGAAATAGAAACTGCCTAAGTGAAACTTAAGCACAAAAGAGTAATTACTAAAGATTACTCTAACACCCCCCCTTAAGTGTAACTTAGGGAGAAGCAAAACTGCTAAACTACTGCAG
>MU227808.1:477507-537641 GCA_018584345.1 Thuja plicata | reverse complement strand
AACTAGATGAAGGAAACTAAGCCTTCAATCTAGGGAAAAGATGTCCCAGAGAAAGGAACAAGAATGAGCAAGAAGCATCTCCGAAGCATGAAGCTGAAAACTCTGTCAGAAGAGACTGCTGGAACTCCCACTGAAGTGCATGACCAAGTAGAGAAGACAATGTCTGAAGAGCTAATCAATCAAACCAGGAATCAATAGAACCAACAGGTGAACCCCCCCATAATGCTGAACAGGGAGAGGTGATAGGAACACTGAAATGCAATGCCAGAAACATCTGCAGAAGAAAGAACCAGGAACACCAACAGTGCAACAGAAGTACAAAAATAGGATAAAGGGCGGTGTCACCGACACACAGCATGGGCTAATGTCATGGAAGGTACGCTCACTTGACAAAGGTGGATGTGCCTAAAATGGCATAATCAGCATAACCCCCCATGGCACTTTATAACAGAGTGCAAGTACAAAAACCATACAAGGTGTACAAGATCCCAGATATACAGAAGTAGGCACTTTATCTTAGTGCGTTTACAGAACAAAGATGCAACAGTGGAGAAGAATACAAGCTCAGAAGTTAGAAAGAAGAGTGAGCTAGAATATCAGAAGAAGAGATCCCAGGACCTGTAGACCCAAGCAATCTGCCAGAGTGCAAAAACTGCCAAACTCAGAGGAGAGATAACCTGGAGAAGAATCTAAAAAAAACACCCCTGCAACTGAATAGTTCACTGAACCAGCTTTCCGACGATATCTGGTTTGCCAAAAACAGAGTCCGGATGAGCCAGATATGACTCCCGGAAGGCAAAAATAAACATCAGACTTCAACAGAAAAAACACTATCAAAACGGCAAAACCCAAAACCTTAACTACCATCATCGGAAAGAGCTTTCTGACGGTATATGGAAGTCAGAAAAAGACCCCCGGATGCTCAAGATAGAGCGAAAATAGTCCCTGCGGGTCAGAAAGGCCTCAAAAATTTTTTTAAGCCCCTATGGCTAGAAAAAAGTGGGCCCCTGGGCACATGGCGCGCGTAGGGGGCTGGGCCAAAGCCCCCTGGTCATTCATATGACCAGCCGCCTAACAAAAAGGCCCACGGGGGTTTAAGAAAAGGCCGCCACCGGGCGGTGGGGGCCGCTGAGGGCCGGCGGAGCGGCGCCGCGGGCAGCGGGGGCCGCGGTGGGAGGCAGGCCGGGAGGCGGCAAGCAGAGTTCGGCAAGGCCGGGCGGCGGAGGAGCCGCAGTGGGCAGCTGAGCGAGGTGGCCGCAGAACGCAGAGGCCGGCTGAGCTGGGCCGGCGGGGGCCGCTGCCGAAGGGCCCGCAGCCGGTGGTGGTGCGGCGGCGACGCCCCACAAAAACAATTGACTACGCTATTAAAAACCAAAAAACCATAGTAAAAAATGGTTTTTTTAAATTTTTTTGAAATTTTTGCCTCGGTTTCTGTGTCGTACGGCACAAGAAACCAATTTTTTTTGCCTCAGAGTCCAGTAGTCCAAAATGGACAAATTTTATGTCGTTTCTAGGGTTTTGGGGTCCTCTGAGCTCAATGGCAATGTCCGTTTGAGCCCAAAGTGACCATAACCAAAGCCTGCCCTTAAAACACAATAAAAAACACTGAAAAACTTCTGAAACCCTCTGTGTCTGGTACGCTTCAACAAAACAAGAACAACCAGCTGCAGAATGGCTCTGATACCATGTTAGATTTGAGAAAAATAAATCCACCCAAGAACACCTGCATGCAAGACTGTCACAAACTAGAAGCAAAGACAGAAGAGAAGACAGAAGAACAGAGAGCTATGGCGGCCAAAAAGCCAGAGACATGAAATCCATGTTGAAAGAAAAAAGCTTCTATTATCAACAACTGAATTACAAAATACAATCTCCTTAATGAAAAGTAAAGCGGTGAGTCCTTATAAAAGGATACTGAAACCCTAAAGGGGAAAACCCTAAAGAATTAATAAGCTGCCTAAGTATAATTTAAGCATAGAGTAAATAGACTAATAATTAAATGATTTAATTATTAGCAATACTATGGCTACTCTAACAGGTATCCCTCCTCAATCCCACATTCCTCCATCTAAGTTCAAATATATACATTCCCCACCCTCCAAATCCATTTTAGGTCATTACACTCCAAAATTAAAGCCTTTAACCCTTCCATCCATCTCCGTTCCTTATATCCCTCTATCAACTATTTATATCATCTCTAGCTCACAGTCCAATTATCCTATCATAAATCAATATAAGAAAAGGCAGACAACCTTGAGAACCTGTTAAGACTGCAATTTTTTGTTCCATGGTGCTAAATCTTGCCTATGATTATGCTATGTTTGAGCCTTGTTTTTAAAGCCCTAAATTGTCTTTTGGTCCAACCCTTAGTTCCTTTTTGTTCAAACCCCTAAGTCTCCCATGCCTTTTATTTTCTTGCGTTACCTTTTTGGAGCCACTTAAGTCACTTTATGCCATGTGCCTTAAGTTGTCATGCAAGAGGCCATTTCCTTCTAAGTCCTAACTCCTAGCGGGCCCCATATTCAGTATTTGCCAAGTCTAAGGTTTCCTGTGGTATTTTATTTATCAAAATATGTCAAGCAAGTCAAAGTTGATCCAACAGTAGGTGTAATTCCTTGATCAAATGTTGCATGGAGGATAACCTTCAAGGAATCGCGCCTGACTGCCAAGTGTCCATCTCATGATTGTGGGGCCAACGTTTTCAAAGCTAGCAACAAGATAAGGTTTGGTCAGATCAAAGTTGATCCAATGGTGGGCACAATCCTGTGAACAATAGTTGCGAGGAAGTTATTCTTCAAGGCATTGCACCTGTGTGACATGTAGCAAGTGGCAGGACCTGGCTGGGCTAAAAGGATCATAAAGTTAAGTCAGATCTATTTTGATAGGACAACAGGCGTGATGCCTGGAATAGAAGATGCACGTTGTTTATTCATTGTGGGATCACACCTAGCTAACAGGTGTCCATCGGTGATCTTGCCCAAGTGCGGCTGAAATATAAAGCATCGAGTAGATTTGTTTTGATCCAACTGTTGGCATGATGCCGCTAAGAAAAGTTGCACCTAGTTTTATTCATCACGGGATCATGCCTGAATGACACGTATCCACTTTGAGATTGTGGGTCCTGGACTTTGAAAAGAGGTAAAGGAAATTCAAATCTATTTTAATCGGACGGTAGGTGTGATGCCTTGATAAAAAATTGTATGAAGGATACTCATAGCGGGATCGCGCCTGAGTGACACTTGTATGTTTATAGGAAGGAGTTAGAGTAGGTCTAGTTTTCAAACATATTGTATGCAAGTGGGACACTGCATAAGATTTGGTAAACACTGAGGTATCTGTTACCTATAGGTTTGAAATCTATTCCACAATTATATATCTACAAGTTGTTTGTATGTCAAATGTATTCATGTGTGTGTAGATTAGGTCTACCCACCTGATTGATGTGGAGCTCAAAGTGTAGAAGGTTTATGAAACTTGTTGATGTTTTTTTTTCTTGTTGAATCATTGTTTGGGCATATAGCGGAATACATCTGAGCCACAGGTATTAAAGGATCAACAAGAAAATGAACCAACAAAATGACGACTCTGCTAGGGAAAGGAGTACATTGCCATAAATAATGTAGGTTTCAAGTTGAGCTGGAATCCTCGCCTGCTTATTTGTATGAGCCAGTAAGTTGACCATTGAAAGTACATAGTTACACTTTTCTTAGCCCCCCTTTTTTTAATCTTTGTCTTGTGTAATTCATTATTGCAGTATTCATATAACCGGGAGCTAGTGTTGTATTTTCCCAACCAACATTGGGTGGTGACTTGAAGAAATATTTGTAGCAGTGTTGAGTAACATATATTATTTCATACACTTTCTCAATATGAGTAATAGAAATACCAGATCCTGGATGAAAAATCATCCTGAAGATAAACTGGAAGGTGAGCTTCCAACTACCTCCAGATCTGGTCATCCAAGGAAAGAAAAGAATGACATGAGTATTCCTCAGGCTTGGAGATAAAAGATGAACACTAGGTTAGAAGATCCAATCCAACACAACCAAGAAGGAAATGCATTAGAGTATGAAGAGGTTGCAGACTTAGGATTGGGTGTGTATGAGAATTACTATTCTCCTAATGAGAGAGGAGAGGAGGGATCACGACATACTAAGAAAGTAATCCATAATGAACCTCAAGGACATGATAGGAGGTCCAAAAGAAAAAGTACAGGTGAAGAGGATATGAATAACTCTCATATTCCAATCTCTTTATCCTCAAACAAGCCTCATGTCCCTAATCATAGAAGATTTCAAGTAGAAGTTTCAGAATCTGAAACCAGTCTCCCAGATTCTAAAATTATCTTTGAAGAAGTTGATGAATTGGAGAGGAGAATCCAGGAGTAGATTGTCATCAGAAAACAAAGAGAAAAATAAAAGGAGAATAAGAAAGTAAATCTCAGATCAGATCTCAACAATTGAAAAGGAAATTGCTAGAATTGGAGGCAATAAATTATATTGCATAACCCAAGAAGGTTGAAGAGGAACCTGTCATCCGTCAAGTTTTTGATGCTCAAAAACCTAAGGATAAGGGAAAGCAGAAGATGATAGGAGTTGAAATAAATGAACCTGTGAGTCACATGGTTCTAGTGGATATAATGTCTAAATTGGACACTGATATTGAGAAATCTAAAAGAGAGAAAGAGATCATAGCCAAAGAGCTTGAGAAAGAAGAGTTGGAGGCTTATGCTTTAGATATGAAGAAGAATGCTTTAGATATGAAGAAGAAGATTGAGTTTCTCATGCAGTCTTATGGGCCTTCTCATGTTGTTGCCTTTTCCTCAACACCTGGTGGGAATGCTGGAAACGCTGTGAAGCAAACAACAAATATTCCACCACCAGTTGGTGCTAGGATTGCTTCAACATCAAATGCCAAAGCATCTACTTCCCAAAATGACAGTCCATTCCAAAGGAGACTGATTCATGCAGAAAGGTACAAACAGTTCTCTTTCCTTGGTATTCCTGGTTATCCTAATGCAATTCCAAATGAAATTAGAGATAAACTTCCTATATTTTCTGGAAATAACGTTATCACTTGTGAAGAGAATTTAAAGAAGTTTACTAATATGATGGATGACTATGAAATTGGACATGCTTATGTAATGATGAAAAGTTTTGTTCAATCACTAGTTGAGGATACTAGGGATTGGTTTAGAGGATTGCCTCATGATTGGGTGGGATCTATGGATGAATTTAAAAATTGTTTCAAGGAGCAATATGGTGACAAGACTAATGAAGGATTCATGCTGAATGAGTTCAACAATATCAAGAAAAATCCAAATGAATAAGTTGTTGAGTTCAATATAAGATTCCAAAGGGCCATGCATAAGCTTTTCCAAGTAATGAGGCTTGATGACAAGGTGTCTCTCGCAACTTTTTTTTAAATGCTTTTGATGCTAAGATGGGATATCTTCTTAGGGACAAGAATCCTAGAAACATTAGGGAAGCTTATAAGATGTTAACATTGAGACTAATAGAAGAGTATCAGGAAAAGTGGGTAGAAGGGAAGATTGGAAGCCTACTAGATTCAATAAGAAAGAATCAGATAAGTCCTCTAATGTGAAACCTAAGGGGGAGGATAGTCTGAAGCAAATTTTAAATGCTCTAAAAGATTTGAAGCTTGGAGAAAATAAGAATAATAGGGCACTCAATAATGATAATCCATCCTTTAGCAATTTTAATCAGCTGCCAAGGATGCAGAATTATCCTTATAACACCCAGTGGAAGGATGGGAAGCCTATTCTCCCACAAAAGAAAGATAAACCTGATAATAAGACCCCTGATCCTTTGCAAAAGAACTCTGTTAACATGTGTGATGATGTTTCATGGTGTATAGCTTTTCAATCCCCACATAATCTTGATTATTGTGTCGTTACCATGAATGTATCTGCAAATGAGGAACAAGGGGATGAGGAAGATGACTTATATGAAGACAATGGGTGTGCTATGAATTCTTCACATCTATGGGGTGAAGTATATTTTGATAATGAGATTGAAACCAAGATGTATCAGGCTCACAAAGTAGAAAAGAAGTATATCATCAACAAGTTTCATCTTATAAAGAAGAAGAGGAAATTGATGATATAAGAGTTGTTGTAGAAAAGGGTGAGGAACCCACTATGTTAAGAAGACCTTCTGATGAAGAGATAGCACATATCACTGCTGACATGGGTACTCAAGCAAGGAGTAACTATAATTTTAGAAAAATAATAGTTGGTAATGCAGATGGAAAACAAACTAGTATTTTCATCAAGCAAACCAAAGCAAATACTAAGCAACCACAGGAAAAGGGAAAATCTGCTGAAGGGGTCAAAAAGATAAAGGTTAAGAAAGAAAATGAGTCTAATGGTCCAAATATTGTGTATAAGGTAAAAGAAAAGATGCCAGAAACAAGTGTTCCTACTCCTCAAAGGGACAGTAGGAAACCAAAGAGAGGTGAGCCAAATTTGGCTACTCAGGTTGAGGATGGAAATGTTGTTACTGTGAAAGAAGATTTATTTGATATAAAGTACACCCTTGTTGATATGGGGAAATTATTGTCACAAATTACTGTCAAGGTTCTATTGTTAGAAATGATGAGAATTGGGGAACATAAAGAAAAATCCCTGACATGGGTGAATTGTGTTTCTTCCACAAAGATTTAGAAACCATAAGGTATTGACAAAATGAGAAATGTAGAGGATAAATATGAAAGAAAGAGAAAGGAGTCAGAGGAAATTGTTTCAAATATCCCTTAGATTTATTGGACCTAATGTTGTGAATAATTTCGTGGGAGTTGTAGATCCTTTTTTCGTGACTTTGGTTATAAATGATAAAATGCTAAAAAATTGCATGATAGATTCTAGAGCATCTAACACTGTTATGCCTACAGAGGTAATGAATTCTATGGGATTGCAAGTTTATACTCCCCATGGAAGATGTCAGGCAATGGATTCTAGAGAAGTACCTATCATTGGTACTATTAATGTTTTGCCTTATAGGCTGGCCACATATCCTAACAAAATACTGACAATGAGTGTCTTAGTTGTTGATATTCCTCCCCAATATGGAATGTTATTATCTTGAAAGTCGAGTGCTTCAATGGGAGGGAGTATTCAATGTGATTTAGCCTTTGCAACTTTCAACATTGCTAGTGAAAATGTCAAATTGTCGCGAGAAACTAGGACTTCTCACATGATTGAGGAAAATGAAAATGATAATATGAATTGTTTTTTGGACACTGATGTTGGTTCTTTCCAAGTGCATGATAGAAAGGTTGAAGGAAAGTTTCAGCCTATGCTTTTATCTGAAGATAAAGATAATTTGATAGACCAAAGTGACTTATGGACTATGTATTTTGATGGTGCAAGCTCAAAAGAGGGAGCTGGTGCAGGAGTTTTGTTAATAGCTCCTAGTCGTAAGACTTTCAAGTTTTCTTTCACTTTATTGTTTACATGTACAAATAATATTGCAGAATATGAGGCTTTGTTGATTGGATTGAGGTTGGCCTCAAGACATAGAATAAGAAATCTTAGAGTAATTAGAGACTCTAAATTAGTAATATCTCAGATTAGATCTAAGTATGCTTCAAAGAACCAAAGACTAAAGCAATCCAGAAATGTTGTTTGGGATGAGTTGGAAAATTTTGATGCATTCGGTATTGACTGGATGGATAGAAGCCAAAACAAAATGGCAGATTTGCTAGACAATATTTCTTTGAGGCCATAAGGTATCACATTTTTAAGAATCTCCAAGATAGAGGCTCAATCCAGGCCTTCCATACCAGATAATGTTGAAAGCTGGCAGGTTTTTGAAGATAATTTGGATATTCTGATATTCTTATATTGTGAAGCAAACTTTGGAAACAAGGAGATAGATTTCAGTGGATGTGTGGAAACCTTGGATGGTAAGGATACTATTGTTGGTAAGGAAATCCTACAACTAAAATCAAATAGAGTTCCAAAGGGATTATTTGTTCTTGAGAAAGCATTCGATAATAAGGATAAGTCCTTTTATACAAGGACTGTAAAAAAAACCAGAGGATTTGGAAGAAGTAAACCTAGGAACAGTTGGAGCTCCTAAGAATGTATATTTTGGAAGGAAGTTGTTTCCTAAACTTAGAAAGTTGTTAGTTGATCTTCTCAAGAAGTATAAGCATGTTTTTGCTTGATCTTATGATTATTTAAAGCCCTATAGAGAAGATCTTATTCAGCATGAAATTCCTATGAAGGAAGGCACAAAGCCTTTCAACAAAAATTGAGACCTGTTAATCCCACATTGGCACCAAAGATGCAAGAAGAGTTGAAGAAAATGAGAGATGTTGGGATTATAAAACCAATTAGACATTCAACATGGGTATCAAACTTGGTTCCAGTAAGAAAAAAGAATGGAGACATCAGACTCTATGTGGATTTCAGAAATCTGAACATTAATTCATTAAAGGACAACTATGGTTTGCTAAACATGGAATCCATGCTACAAAGAGTCACTAGATCTGAACTAATGTCAATGATGGATGGATTTTTAGGATACAAGTAGGTTATGGTCAAGGAATATGAGCAATTCAAGACTGTAGTTACCACACCATGGGGTACCTATGTATATGTTAGAGTATCTTTTGGCTTGACAAATGTTGAGGCAACTTTTCATACAGCCATGGATGTGGCGTTTGCAGGTTTCATTAATAAATTCTTAGTGGTTTACCAAGATGATCTTAAAACTTATTCAGCAAGGGAAGATCAACATTGTGGTCATCTTGATAAATATTTTGTAAAAGCTTTGGAGTAATGGTTTCTTTTGACCCAAAGAAATGTGATCTTGGGGTCACAGAGGGAAAGCTTCTAGGGCATATTGTGTCTAAAGATGGAGTCAGAATTGACCCCGAAAGGATTTCTTCCATTGAAAAGGTCCCTCAACCAAATAATATCAAGAGCATTCAGTCTGTCTTTGGATAGGTAAATATTTTGAGAAGATTTATTACAAATTTTGCAGAAACCAGTACTCATATTTCTAAAATGTTGAAGAAAAGAGCTAAGGTAGAATGGAATGAAGAAGCATCTAAGGCTTTCTCAGACATTAAGTAAGCTATCAAGGATGCCCCTATTTTGAGGACACCTGATTATAGCAAGCCTATGAAATTTTTCTCCTTTTCTTGATACTATATTGTTTGTGCAGTATTGCTACAGAAGAGTTTAGAGGGTTTTGAACAACCCATTCCTTTTTTAGCAAGTCCTTACAAGCAGAAAAACTAAAATATGACATCATGGAGAAGCATACATATGCTTTGGTCAAGGTTGTTAAAGCTTGTAGATGTTACTTGGTGGGAGAAACCATAGTTGATTATGTTCCTAGTGCTACTGTGAAGGACATTTTGGTACAACAGGAGGTTTCAGGAAAATAAAAATGTAGATGGATAAATAGAATCCAAGAATTTAATATAGATATTCAGATCACAAAGTTGGTTAGAGGCCTAGGAATTTCAAAGCTTATGTCTCATAGAAACTTAGATGCTAATCATGTAAACATGCTGGAAGAAGAGCAACGGCCTTACATTTGTGATATGGATTGTTGTGATTGGTACAAAGATATCATTGGATACATGCAGAGAATGATGTTTCCTCCCGAGATGGATGAAAATAAAAAAGAGAACAGTTAAGCTACATGTTATTAAGTATGCTATTGTGGAGGGTGAGTTGTGGTGGAGAAGAAATGAATGAGTCTTTCTCAAATGTGTAGACCAAAACAAGTCCACAAACCTGTTAGAACAAATGCACAATGGTGTGTGTGAGGGCCATTACATGAGTAAAACCACTGCACATAAGATTTTGAGATCTGGTTTTTGGTGACCTACCATTTTTAAGGATGCTCACCATTTTGTCAAAAAATGTGATGCTTGCCAAAAATTTGTTGGTAAGCTCAAATTTGGTGGAAATTTACCTTTAAATCTTGTCACAGTTGAAGCACCTTTTCAAAAGTGGGGAATGGACTTTATTAGAGAGATCCCTAACAAATATAGTGGAGGTTACTCATGGATTCTGGTGGAAACTATTTATTTAGTAAGTGGGTTGAAGCTATTCCCACTAAGAGAGCCACTAGTAAGGTTGCAATTGACTTTATGTTGCAAAACATCCTCGCTAGGTTTGGTTGCCCAGAATCTATAGTGGTAGATAATGCAATGTGCATTAGATCTAAAGAATTTAATGATTTCTGTCGGCTATATGGGACCCAAATTTCTTATTCTTCCCCATACCACCCACAGGGGAATGGCCAAGTTGAATCCAGTAATAAAAGCTTGATTAAAATTTTGAAAAGAGTCTTGGATAAGAATAAAAGGGATTGGGATTCAAAGTTGCAACAAACACTGTGGGCTGATAGAGTGACAGTGAAGAAAGCTATTGGTTGTGTGCCTTTTGATCTAGTATATGGTATACACGCCAGGTTGCCACAAAATAATTTGTTGCAAATGTACAAGTTTGTCCAAATTTATGATGAGGAATTGGATGATGAAATGAGAATCAGGATGGATGACTTGATACAGTTGGATGAATCAAGGAGGGAGGCACATGATAAAAATGTCAGGTTGCAGGTCCAATGTAAGAATTTATATGACATAAGATTCATTGTAATAAATTTTGAGATTAATGATTTGGTCCTGATGTGGAATGCCAGGCTAGAGGATAAGGGAAAATATAGTAAGTTTGATCCTATTTGGCTGGGACCATACATTATTGATAGTAAGTGGGGTTTCGATTCTTACATTCTTAAGGATATGATTGGAAACATTTTGGAATTACCAGTTCATGGACAGTTCCTAAAATAGTACTTTTCCTAAAGTTCTATATGTCCATGAACAGTAGGCTGTAGATTTGTTTTTGGTTTTTGGTGTATTTCTTTCTGTAGTTTGTGTGTTTTTGTTGTGTGTTGTAGGGTAGTTTTCTTTCCGTAGGTGGTCTTCTTAACCCTGAGATTCTTGGATCTTGTTATGCTTGGAAGAGACACACATCCCTAATTAGAGTCACTGTTAGGACAATAATTTTTTTTTCCATGGTGCTAAATCTTGCCTATGATTATGCTATGTCTGAGCCTTATTTTTAAAGCCCTAAATTGTCTTTTGATCCAACCCTTAGTTCCTTTTTGTTCAAAACCGTAAGTCTCCCATGTGTTTTATTTTCTTGTGTTACCTTTTTGGAGCCACTTAAGTCACTTTATGCCATGTGCCTTAATTTTTGTGCGGAGGGCCATTTCCTTCTAATTTCTAACTCCTATCGAGCCTCGTATTTAATATTTCCTAATTATAAGGTTTCCAATGGTATTTTATTTATCAAAAGATGTCGAGAAAGTCAAATTTGATCCAACGACAGGCGTAATGCCTTGATCAAATGTTGCATAGAGGATAACCTTCAAGGAATCACGCCTAAATTCCAAGTGTCCATCTCATGATTGTGGGGCTGACATTTTCAAAGCTAGCAGCTAGATAAGGTTCGGTCATATAAAAGCTGATCCAACGATGTGCGCAATCCCGTGAATGATAGATGCGAGGAAGTTATTCTTCAAGGTATCACGCCTGTATGACACGTAGCAAGTGGTGGGACCTGGCTGGGCTAAAAGGAGCATAAATTTAAGTGAGATTTGTTTTGATTGGATGGCAGGCGTGATGCCTGGAATAGAATATGCACATTGTTTATTCATCGTGTGATCATACCTAGCTAACAGGTGTCCATCGGTGAACTCGCCCAAGTGGGGCTGAATGATAAAGCGTCGAGTAGATTTGTTTTGATCCAACGGTTGGCGTGATGTTGCTAATAAAAGATGCACCTAGTTTTTTTCATCATGGGATCACGCTTGAATGACACGTATCCTCTTTGAGATCGTGAGTCCGGGACTTTGAAAAGAGGTAAAGGATAGTTAGATATGTTTTAATCAGACAGTAGGCGTGATGCCTTGATCAAAATTTGTATGAAGGATATTCATCACGGGATCGCGCCTGAGTGACACCTGTCCAGATTGATGAGGAAGAGTAAAGTGGGACCAAAGGTGCTACGTGGGGTTGAAATGCCGCTTGTTGATTGGTTTCCTTTGTCACTGTTGATTTGATGTGGAGGTCATCGGTTTGTTGACTTTTGTGGACTGCACGATGTGCTGAGAGAATTGATCAGATGACCGCATTTTAAAATGATTTTAAAGCTTGATCTTGGTTGTTGATGGAGTTTTCATGCCAGGTGTGACCATTGAGGAAAAAATTTGAATATTTTAATTCTTCTGAGGGTTTTTTGGTCGTGGCAGTTCTCTTCCAAGTTGCATAAAAGTAGGTAGGAGGATCAGATCTTTGGGTTTGCATTTATGCAATCGTGGGATGCTGAAGGGATAGAATTTTGATGGCTCTGGCTTCATAAATGTTTAGAGGTGATGGCTTGGGTTTCTGATCAGATTTGTAGATATTTTGTAATCCTTAGTCATCTCCTTGTCTTTTCTGCCTTAATGTTGGGTATATTCCCCAGTCTTGGTGGTTATGCAGATCAGATTATTTTTGGGATATTTTAAAGAAAGATTAGTCGGTTGGAGGAAGGAAAGGAGGATGCAAAATCAGATCTCATTGAGGGAAAAATGCCAAGTGGATTGTAGTTTTAGGGTTTCCCTCTTCTATATATTCCTTTCTTTTCTCTATTGTAAGGGTTCCAAGTTTTTGCAACATAGGGAGGTTCCAAAGAGGGTTTTGAATCCTTTGTTCTTAGGGTAGGTTCCAAGTGTGGTTCCTTTGTAAATATTCTTCCTTTTTTCTTTGCATAAGGGTGTTCTTGGTCTCTCTAGTGTCAGAGAAGAGCATAAGTTGTAACAGATAGTTTTATGAATAGAAATTTCAGTGTTGTTGTAGTGTTATCAAGTTGTCTCCATTTTGCTTTCCAAATCATATAGATTAAGGCATCAAGGGTGTTTTAGTCTTGTTTATTGTTGATCAACAATGGATTCATTGAGAGGATGACTGTGATTTGGGATTTATTTTTAGATATGTATGAGTTTGGGGTATTAAGAATATTTCAAGCTTGTCTTTTAGTGGATGTTGATTAATGTATTGTCTATTCCAGGGTCTCTTCCAAGTTCAGGGTTAAATACTTTGAATAGATAGTTGCATATTTGAACACACAGGTGGATCCATGAGTAGAAATTCATTGATAGATTTTTGTTTGATGTAATGCATTAGACATATCAGACTGTGTTGGTTTCTTTGTTTATAATCTTCCATTTGTAATGTTATTCTTGACTCTGCTTCCCATTGGATAAGGCACTGGTCTATGAGGGATCTGGGGTATTTTCAAGGATCCATTACTCAAAACATCAAAGAAAATATTTTCCCTTCATGTTTATTGGAAGGAGTTAGAGTAGGTCTGGTTTTCAAACATATTGTATGCAAGTGGGACACTACATAAGATTTGGTAAACAGTGAGGTATCTGTTACCTATAGGTTTGAAAGTCATTCCACAATTATATATCTGCAAGTTGTTTGTATGTCAAATGGATTCATGTGTGTGCAGATTAGGTCTACCCGCCTGAGTGATGTGGAGCTCAAAGTGTAGAAGGTTTATGAACCTTGTCAATGTTGTTTATTTTTCTTGTTGAATCAGTATTTGGG
Organism: Thuja plicata; assembly: GCA_018584345.1. NCBI lineage: Eukaryota > Viridiplantae > Streptophyta > Pinopsida > Cupressales > Cupressaceae > Thuja > Thuja plicata. The sequence goes on along the minus strand of MU227808.1, from coordinate 523,994 downwards.
CATATAGAGGGATCTAGGGAATTTTCAAGGATCCATTACTCAAAACATCAAAGAAACTATTTTCCTTTCATGTTTATTGGAAGGAGTTAGAGAAGGTCTGGTTTTCAAACATATTGTGTGCAAGTGGGACACTACATAAGATTTGGTAAACACTGAGGTATTTGTTACCTATAGGTTTGAAAGTTATTCCATAGTTATATATCTGCAAGCTGTTTGTATGTCAAATGGATTCATGTGTGTGCAGATTAGGTCTACCCGCCTGAGTGATGTGGAGTTCAAAGTGTAGAAGGTTTATGAACCTTGTCGATGTTGTTTGTTTTTCTTGTTGAATCAGTGTTTGGACATATAGAGGAATACATCTGAGCCGCAGGTATAAAAGGATCAGCAAGAAAAAGAACCAACAAAACCTTCAAACCCTCCATAAACATGCATTATCCAAGATACTCCCTTATCATTCCTATCCATCCATGATTTTATATTCTCTTGGAAGCAATTTGGATTTCAAGCACAAAATTCATAAGTCTAAAAATCCACATAAAGATAGACATGTATCATTTAAGTGACATGTAAAAACAAAGAAACACTTGATCCGAAATAAAAGAGAAATATCCAAAAGGCCACAAAAGCATTAAGAAAAAAAAGAAAAATCAAAAACTATGTGGATTGCCAAGTTGCTCATACAAGAATTGCATCCTAAACAAAAGTCAAAATTGACATCTAAGTATGTTATTCCAAAGGGTTCCTCCAATCCCCCACCTAAATATTGTGTGGTGCAAATGTGGTATTCAACCTACAAACAACCAAACACTCAATAAACCATTAGCTTAAGGGTTAGTGATCATAAGACTGAACTCTATCATTATGCAACAACCCCCAAAATCGGCTTATGCTTCCTAGATGAAGCAAGTTTGATTCTTAATACATGCTTATCATATTGGCATTTGAATTAGAAGATTCAAAGGTGGGCATGATGCATGAACTTGAATACTTTTCCCTCAAGATCATAAAAATGGTATGCAAAGTGCAACTAAGCTAAATGCATGAGATAACATGAGTTTAATCTAACAAATATGCAACAATATGATAAGAAATGGAAGCTAAGATTCAACCATCTAAGAGAAAGGTGAAAATGTTAAGCTATCATGAAAATGCACTTCTACAACATGAGTAAAACCTAGAATCAAAAATGACATTATGATGTTACTCCTACAATTTTCCTCTCTTTCCACAAGGAGAGCTATCCCTTTATAGAAACCTCCTCAAGATGGAGGACTAAGATTTAGCCATGAAGGGCGGTTGAGATGCACTTTACTTCAATCCATGTGAGGTTAATTTGTGTGGGAGATTGTTGATTGGTCAAAGTTGTGTTTGTTGAGAGATGATGAGGATAAATTTGACAAATCCCTCTCTTAATCACCTTTAATCAAGGTTAAGAGTGCACACCCATGTGTGAATGGGTTCTTTTAATAGAAGTGTAAGAACTTTTACTTAGGTGTGCAAGGTATAGTGATTAATTAATTTTTCCATCTTGAGTTAGGATTAAATTGATGATTTGATTCAGAACTTTGGTTTAATTATGCAAAGGGGATTATTAGGTTTTGATTGCACAATTAAGGTCTAGTATTGAAGGTATTTAGGTTTTAGGATTTATTGAGACCGATTAATTAAATTAGGGGATATGGGTTTAATAGACCAATTTTAGGTGATTACATTTTCCCCTCTTTAAATCAATGTGCGAGCAGTGTGTTGATTCAAAGAACATTTGATGGTAGATCAAGAATAGCTTGATGTGAGACAATGAAACTATCCCACAAAATGTAACCGATTCCAAACTTGATTGATCGAAGATCAATTGAAGATTGAAGACATCAGCTCCGGACTTGAATGGGCGAAGACTAACAGGGAGATTCAAATATTTAACTTGATGTGAAGCGATGAAACTGAATATCTATCTCAAAGCAGATTTCCCAATTTTTCAGATAAAGGAGGAAGCAATGCAAGCTGAGAAATAACAAGCATCAGCTGATGAACCTTTTCAAGTAGATGAAATTTTTTCAGTAAAACAGATTATGGGGATATTGTTCTTAATGTCCCTAAACAAGTGCAGAACATTGAGGAACAAAATGTTGGGTTATCACAAACCGGTGGAGCAGAAGTAGAGATAGATCAAATTGGTTGAGCTGAGGTTGAGATAGAAGACATCATAGGTAAAGAGGATTCTCCATCATCATCATCTCCTATGGAGCATATAGAAGAATTGGTTTCTGAGAAGGAAGAAGAAAACGTTGTAGAAAGTTAGAAAGAGGACACTCAAAAAGAGGTTGAAGAAGAATTTAATGTAAAAAGAAAATTAAGTCTCAGTGAGTTAAGTGAGAAGAAGAGGCAAAAGCCGGTGTTGGTTGTTGAAGAAGAAGAGGAAGAAACACTTACCACACTGACAGACATAACCAAATTGAAGCCTAAGGAACTGATGAAATACTCAAAACAAATGATGAAAAAGGTTGAAAGAGACAAGATGAGGTGTAACAAGAAGAAGACAAGAGTTTTGAGGCTAGCTAGAGACATTCTAGTTGAGTTAATGCCTGAGGTAGAGTATGATGAAGAAGATTTTATGATTGATTAGATGGATACTTTGATCAAGGCAATTTTAGATTTAGGAAATTTTAGATCAAGGATCAAATTTGCAGACAACAGTTGTGAAAATTGCAGAAGAGGACTTGGAGAAGAAGATGATAGGTAAGATGATGGAAAATTTTACTACAAATCAGAATAAATTGACAGATCTGGTGAAGGAATTCAAGTATACATTGAATGAGGTAGCTCAATTATTTACCAAAGTATCAAAGATTTGGAGCATAACAGAGTTGAAGATCAAAAGGAGCTGGAGAGCTTAATCGGTCAACTTGATCCTATTTCAAGCTCAACCACTATTTACAGTGGTTAGGTGAAACAAATATCACACAAGGTGAAGCAGATACAGCGTGAGAAAGACAATGGGATACTTAACCTACTTGAGCTACAATCCTATTTATCACCTGCAGTGGAGGTCCACCAAAATGTGAAAAAGGCAGAAGGTATACTTTCCTTACCAGACATGAGTACTCTAGACAACATGGAAGAGCTAGCTTCTAGATTTCTTAAGCAAATTATTGCTTTGGGACACTTGTAGAAGTCATGGGAGACATCCTTGAAATTAGAAAAGATAAATTTCAAGATGATCTTTGACAGGATGTAAGTAAGATTTGTATTATTATACATAATTCAGTTTTGTACCTTTGGCATTGTTGTCAAAAGGGGAGAATGTGTATAGGGGGAGTATATGGAGAAGTAGATTGGAAATAGATGAGTGAGTAAGGAAAGGGGGAGCATTAGTCTAAGGTATTATACCGATGGGGAGTCATAAGTTGATGTATATATTCCTTTTCTCTGATCTAATACGAAGAATGTGATTGCGTGATTTTGAGGAGATAGCATATGTTTGTCATTAATTCCAAAGGGGGAGATTGTTGGCATTGTGATGAATTTTGGGTGCATTCATAGGGAGTTACTTGTTTGGTTGTCATTGATGGCAGCTAAGTTAGAACAATAAAGTAATACAATCGGTGAAGTGGGGACATAATCAGTAAGATCGGTAATGCAGGAAATCGGCTAAGTCCAGAAGATCAGTAGATAGTGAGGAAAACACTTTAGTGGTGATCTTGGTAGAAGTGGAATCATGAGAAGCGGTCACAAGTACAACATCAGTGTGGTTCCGATCATAACTCATTTGTTTGATCAGTAAGATATTTTTTATGCCACAGACATTGAGACAGGTAAGAACACTCGTGTTCTTGAGCAACAGTTGGTAAATCCCAAATTGGTGAGCGGTATAGTAAGAGTGATGATATTTGGTGATATGATGACGTGGAATAGAGGTTATGGGAATGATGAGTTGGCATTTTTGGGATCAATGCAAATGTATGAGGTGGATTTAGGGCGATGCATTGGAGAACTAAAAACATGTTTGACTACCTTGGAGATATAATTTGTAGATCTTGTTTTGGGCCAATGCAGTCATGGTAAAACATGTTTTACATCAAGATTTTCATTTTGGTACATGGTGCTTACGCAGGAAAGTATTTGAATTTAATTTTGGTGTGTATGATGACGGTGCAAGTTGTGTATATAATTGGAGCTGGTCATATTGAAAATGATTGATTTTGTTAGTGTTGCGATAAGGGTTTTGTGATTTCAATTAGTGCTATTTAAGGTTGCAATCAGAGATCTGATAGAGATAGAGTTGTGAGTAGTTACAGAGTGCAAAGAACATACTCGATCTGATAGGAAAGCAGTGCTACATCTAGATCATTCATCTTGTTGTTCCCTATCAGTTGCAGCAAGAAAATCCCTTAGCAGGGTGAACTCTAACAGATTCCTATTTGTAAATCCCTTAACTAGGTAAACTCTTAGACAATGTTTTGAAATCCTAATGCGAGGTAGATGTTAACAAATCTAACTGTACTTCCAACAAGGTACTAATCACTCCTAACCGGGTGAATCCTCAGAAAGGGTGATTGTAGCTCCTAACAAAGCAAACTCATTTACTGTAGTAGTGAGCTTGTAGGTGTCATCCCCATCGTAGTTTTCTCCCTTTAACCAAGGGTTTCCATGACAAAAATATGTGTCATGTCTGATGAGTTTGTGGATGCTTGATATTGCTTTCTTTTATTTGCTTACATTGGTTGGGTGAAATCACAACAGTGTGTCCCACTTTTCAGGACGAAGGAAAATGATCTTCCAAAAAAAAAATCATTTTTTATGCCTTCACTCGAAGTACCCTCTTTGCACGAAGGGGTTAATTGGCTTCAAGTGAAGTACCCCACGTAGGGTACTTTGCGCACAGTGCCCCTTTGTGCGAAGCCATTATTTGCCAGATTTTTTTAATAAATTTTCAACTACCCATTTCATTTTCACCATTGACTGTTGGAGATTTGTGGACCCGGGGCTTAGAGCGAACTAGTGACATCCAGTACGACATCAACACCTCCCAATCTTTTTCGACCTCTTCTGATTGTTAGTAGTATTAGGTACAAGTATTTTTGTCATTTTTTTATTGTAAATTATATGTTTTATATTTATTTTAGTTAGTTATTTGTTTTAAATAATTTTTAGTTTGTAGAAATGTTAGAAAATCGTAGTTGAATTTTAGAATATGTTAGAAAATTATAGTAGTATGTTAGAAAATCATAGTAGAATGTTAGAATATGCTAGAAAATTGTAGTAGTACTGTTAGAAAACCATAGTAGAATGTTAGAAAATGTTAGATAACATTAAAAAACCGTAGTATAAATGTTAGAATATGTTAGCAAATGTTAGAAAATTGTAACTTAGTATACATTAGAAAATATTTAAAAATTGTAACTTCTAGTATACATTATAAAATATTAGAAAACCATAGTAGAATGTTAGCAAATGTTATAAAATTGTAACTTAGTATGTTAGAAAATATTAGAAAATGATACAAAATCGTAGTAAAATGTTAGAAAATGTTAGAAAATATTTACAAAATATTAGAAACCGTAGTAGAAATGTTAGATAATGTTAGAAAACATTAAGATCTTATATAAATTATTAAAAATATTTATTTTTAAATTACTTTTAAAGTTAGTAAATATTAGGAATCTCTCTCTCTCTCCCTCTCTCTCTCTCTCAATTATGTACATATGTTTGAGAGTTACATCTATAAATGTTATTCATGTAGAGTTAGATGTTAAAATATTATCCTAGGAGGACCAAGCCTTAGTACATCTTAGTACCATTTAAGACACTTAGAAGACCCAAGTTTTACACCTTAGGACCCTTTAGGACCCCTATTGGGACAGCCAAGGACCCTTTAGGACTATTAGTACACCCTAGGTTCCTTTAGGACCCCTATTATGACATAAAACTCTTTAAGAACCCTTAGGATCCTTAAGACCTAGAATAGGACCACTTAAGACCTAATAGGACCCCTTAAGACTTAATAAGACTGGACTTAAGAGCTTATATGACTAATATGACCTATTAAAACCAATTAGTACATCCTAGGACCCTTAAAACCTAATAAGACCACTTACTTGACCTAATAGGACCTATTAATACCAATTAATACATCCAAGGACCCTTTAGGACTATTAGTACACCCTAGGTTCCTTTAGGACCCCTATTGTGACATAAAACTCTTTAAGAACCCTTAGGATCCTTAAGACCTAGAATAGGAGCACTTAAGACCTAATAGGACCCATTAAGACCTAATAAGATTGGACTTAAGACCTAATAGGACTAATATGACCTATTAAAACTAATTAGTACATCCTAGGACCCTTAAGACCTAATCAGACCACTTACTTGACCTAATAGGGCCTATTAATACCAATTAGTACATCCAAGGACCCTTTAGGACTATTAGTACACCCTAGGTTCCTTAAGAACTCCTATTGTGACATAAAACTCTTTAAGAACCCTTAGGATCCTTAAGACCTAGAATAGGACCACTTAAGACCTAATAGGACCCGTTAAGACTTAATAAGACTAGACTTAAGACCTAATCTTGACTAATATGACCTATTAAAACCAATTAGTACATCCTAGGACCCTTAAGACCTAATAAGACCACTTACCTGACCTAATAGGATCTATGAATACCAATTAGCACATCCAAGGACCCTTTAGGACTATTAGTACACCATAGGTTCCTTTAGGACCCTTATTGTGACATAAAACTCTTTAAGAACCCTTAGGATCCTTAAGACCTAGAATAGGACCACTTAAGACCTAATAAGATCCCTTAAGACTTAATAAGACTGGACTTAAGAGCTAATATGACTAATACGACCTATTAAAACCAATTAGTACATCCTAGGACCCTTAAGACCTAATAAGACCACTTACTTGACCTAATAGGACCTATTAATACCAATTAGTACACCAAGGACCCCTTAGGACTATTAGTACACCCTAGGTTCCTTTAGGACCCCTATTGTGACATAAAACTCTTTAAGAATCCTTAGGATTCTTAAGACCTAGAATAGGACCACTTAAGACCTAATAAGACTGGGCTTAAGACCTAATAGGACTAATATGACCTATTAAAACCAATTAGTACATCCTAGGACCCTTAAGACCTAATAAGACCACTTGCTTGACCTAATAGGACCTATTAATACCAATTATAACATCCAAGGACCCTTTAGGACTATTAGTACACCCTAGGTTCCTGTAGGACCTCTATTGTGACATAAAACTCTTTACGAACCCTTGGGATCCTTAAAACCTAGATAGGACCACTTAAAACCTAATAGGACCCCTTAAGACCTAATAAGACTATACTTAAGACCTAATAGGACTAATATGACCTATTGAAACCAATTAGTACATCCTAGGACTCTTAAGACCTAATAATACCACTTACTTGACCTAATAGGACCTATTAATACCAATTAGTACATCCAAGGACCCTTTAGGACTATTAGTACACCCTAGGTCCCTTTAGGACCCCTATTGCGACATAAAACTCTTTAAGAACCCTTAGGATTCTTAAGACCTAGAATAGGACCACTTAAGACCTTTAATAGGACCCCTTATGACCTAATTAGAGTAATAAGACCTATTAATACCAATTAAGACCTAGTATTGTAAATTTAAGTATAATTTTATATATTCGTATATTTGTTTCCATTTTACACGCAGTTATAACATGTAATCAAGTACTTAATTGTTAACACTTAGCTTTCACATGCTACATCTAGATGGCCACTCGGGATGTACGAGCCCAGGATGTATCAGCTCAGGATGTACCTTGCACTCCTGATCTTGTGACTATTTTTCAGATTCCTCAGACAGAGATGGGTCAACTTAGAGAGTCCATATGTACATCTCATCCAGGTGGCATATACAAAGATATTTGTATTACTGTATTGAGGAGTTTGGATGATATGACTGCCAAATTGAGATCTCACTCTTCCTTCACACCTCAGGTTGTTGATAGTATTTTTTGAGAGTTGAGAGCCTAAGTCTTGAGTGATGTTTCCTTGGAGACGGTCCAGAGCCGTGTCCTCAAGGAAATCATCAAACAAGAAGTTTTCCCATTTTATGAGGGGAATCCCAAGGTGAGGGTGTATCAAGTTACACGATGTGAGATTCCTCAGATCGCATGCATGATATACCCCCGTTTTCTTGCAGCACATGGTCGTATTCCTAATAACGACCAAATTTCATTATATTTTGCATAGCAGTTGTATGCTGAGTTCCGTTTGGGACTTAGGGTCAACTATTTAGATCTTCCCGGATATTACGGTCAGGGGCGCGATAGATTTGCAGACTGTGATCAGTATTGTAGGGATGATCGAGTTGTACGTTCTCATAGACAGCTGGTTGGGCAGAGGACTCTGGCAGTGGCATCGACGATGGCTACTACTACTGATAGAGTAGTCATTGCTTCCCAGAGGGAAGTAGTGGACATGATAGGGGAGATTGCTTTTGCACCCACCTCCATCACTTCGGATACAGTGGGCAGATATATTTTGACTAGAACGAGTCGAGCCAGATCGTCTTCTGAGGCTTCATCTAGTACTGCTGCAGGGGTCAGTGATGAAGCATATAGAGTTGCAGGTCTTCCTCCACCTGGAGAGATACGAGCGCTTTCTAGACATCATAGTCATTTGGATGTGGCGCTTTACTTTTTGGAGGATCTCATGTAGTCATATTCTTATATTGCAGACATGCAGAGGATCCTAGTACAGTCAGTCAGAGATATCATCAGACTTGCATGGGGTCCTGTAGTTCCACCGACTCAGGACACACCATCTAGTCAGTCACATCATAGTTCACGGCACTATGCAGAGCGCTCTGCACCCACAGATCAATCTGCAGCTGCATAGCTAGGTATATGGGTTGGAGATGTACACATCACAACTGAGGGCCTACACACATTTGATGACCAATTGCGCGGGTTGAGTCAGGTGGACACTGGAACTAATGTTGGATCATTTATGGTGGTTTAGTCTCTACAACACTCCCCTCCTAGCTACACACACCCCTACACTCTTCATTACTAGAGACGTTCAGGATTGGAGGTGGTATGGGTGATGTAGTTTATGTTGATGATATGATGGTGCAGCGCGCTGATGATCCTCCTGCTCCTAAGACCCAGGTATATAAAGTTTTCTTTTCTTTTCTCCTTTCTAGGAGTTTTAGTGAAAAATTAATTGTAGATGTGTGTATTGATGTTTGTTCAATGTATAATATTTTGCAGGCACAGTTAGCAGAGCACATTATCTCTAGTGTGGGCTTAGAGCTTCTTCATGAGAGATTTAGTAGATGTGATCCACCTAATAATGGTCAGGTAAGTTTATGTAGGTTTAAGCATGCATGTGTACACTTGTAACATGTATTTATATATTTCAAGTACTTTACATAATATATATTAATAATATATATTATGCACATGTATATAACCAACCGTTGTACTAAATTTATAGGGGTCAGCTACTGCTTCACAGCCAAAGGATTCTCGTGGCACTCGGGCAGAGCACATTACCTCTAGTGTGGGCTCCGAGCATCCTCATAGGAGAGATTCAACATATGTGACACCTACTAGTGGTCAGGTAAGTTTTAAATATATGTAAGTTTAAACATGCATTTATAATATTTCAAGTATTTTACATTATTATTATATACATGCATTTATATTTGCAAAGATCACTTGTTGCTTCACAGCCATAGGATGCTTGTGGCAATCGGTTAGAGGGTCGCTCTGTTCGCATGCGCCTGGACGACTCCCTAGTTTAGGACATGTTGCACAGATCTTTGATTTGAGACTCATTATATATGTCATTATTATATGTTTCTATAATCTAAGTAAATGATCTAAGTTTCTATAATTAATATTTCTCTTTACAGTTTGAGCTAAATTTATAAATTCATCCATACCAGTAGGAGCATGTGATCCTGATCCTTCTCCAACATCAATTCCTTGAGCTTTTGTAGGGAGTGATCCCGACCTTTCTTCAATGTGCAATTCTTTGACTTGACTTGACCCTCATACTTCAGCTTGTCCTTCACCTTCTTTATTTTTATGATAATATGCCAATGCAGCTTCACGATTTCTTTGTTTGGTACCAGGTTACCTTTTTCTAGCAGATTTACTTTGTCTTCCCTTCTTGTTCCCCATTTCTTCTCTCCAAAAAATGTCTTCCAAAAGATCGGCAATAAAAATTCTCTTCTTCAAAAAATACTTTGATCTAATATTTCTCCTCTCCAAAATTATGCCTTTGAAAAAAATAGAAATCGCAATCCTCCTCCAAAAAACGCCTTTGTAAAAATTGATCAATAGTAGAAAAAGTGAATTAACTTATTGCAATTTGGTGAAAAATGGAAAGAAAAAGCTTTACTTTTATACCATTCTAAATTTAAAAAAAAAAAAAAAACCAAATTCATAACTAGCCGACCTAGTTCGCACGAAGTAGGTTGGGTAAAATTCCGACGGGGTGTTTCTCGCTAGACTTTTCACATGAGGGTCTTCGAGCGAAGACCCTTAGATGCCTTTGTGCGAAGGGGCTCTTCGCTCAAAGACCCCTAAATTGAAATTTTGCCCTAAAAAAAAAAAAAAAAAAAAACTCCAAAAAAATGGTCTTTCAAGGCCTGGGACAAGGACCAAACAAGATGCTTTTCCGAAACACATGATGTCAAATGATGCTATTCAGAGCAAGCTTTCTAATGAATATAATTTTAATACATATTGAGTTCATTGTCACTTTCAAATATTACTTTAACTAAACATAGGTTGTTTGGTCATTCAACAACCTGTCTCTTCAAGGCTTTAAGAAAAATAGTAAATTAAAAAAAAAATTATGAAAACAATTTAGGAAAAGCGTATTTGTGTTACCTTTCTATATAAAAAAGAAAAAATTAATTTTGATATATACAGATCAAGTTAGAGCTATCCAAGTGACGTTATGTCTAAATTACAGTTACTGTCACTTTAGAACTTAATAAACTATGAAATATTGACCCAAAATGAATGGAACCAATTGCATCCTTTAGATATTGAAGTTACAAATATAATCTCGAAAGAATTACATCGTTATCATATTTTAAAAAAAAAGTTATGCTAATCCAAGTGACAATCACTCCTTAAAAACACAGTTTTTTTCACACAAACCACTTTTCGAAGGAGAAATAAAATGAATTTAAATTAAAAAATATATATTTAGAAACTAGAAAGAAAATTCTAAAAGACTAGTTTACATCATCTTCAAATTCCAACAGTTTTGCGGCAACAAGTGTTCGAAAGTGAAGTTTTTTCTCAGAATGTTGATCTATGTGTCAAAGTTGGCCAAAAAGTGGGACACACTATTGTGGGATCACCCAGTTATATGTTTTGTGGTTTGGAAATTAATATTGCAGTTATTCAGATCAGTGGTTGAATTTGTTCATTACCTATCTGTACTGATTCTCCCCCCCTCTCAGTACCTAAGAATTCTAACACTTGCATGTCCAACTAATGGTACCTCTGAGAGGTTTTCAAAATTTTCAGCAACAAAATGGTGCAAAATTCTGATGTCTTTACATGAAACCTAGATTCTTTGCAGGTTTATTTCTTGCATAGTTCCAGTGTCCTATAAATTAATCCAAATAAACTCATCCACGACCCGCCATATTCTATCTCTGCACTCAAAAGAGGTTATTCGTTGTTTTTTAATGATTCATGAAATATGAGACCATCCCCTGTGTCGATCTATACACTTCATGAACAATGGGCATTATTGTTTTTGAGCTCCTTCTATAAGCAATATATTTGCATCTTGCTAGATCCTTCAACATATCTTCATGTACTCTTTATTGCCACCAAGTTCCATTTCAAGATCACTTGAAAACTAACAACACAACATTTTAAAATGTCCAACCACCTACAATTGTTTAGAAGAAGCTAACCAATCACACTCTGATGAAGAGACATCATACTATCATGTTTTTCCCGCATCCGAGGACACTTTTTCTTAGACAAGTTGGGTGTAAACAATGCAACAAACTCTAGATTGGTTTGCAATGTAGAACATAGCGACTTCAACTACTCCTTTGACACTCGCAACTTTCACTAAGGCATCCAATGTTGCTTACCAAGATTATATTTTCAACATGCCTAATTTCATGGGCACAAAAAGGGAAAAGTCTTGAACCAATTAATCCTTTATGAGTTCAAAGATTGTGCACTACAATGCCCCAATCTGTGATCCACAAAGTTCACATCAATGCTTTTGTTGCATGCAACTACCAACACCACAACTAACCTCAACACACACCTTATCCTGCATTTTTTAAAATACATTTTGAATCATTTTTCTTCGTTCGGTGCACACCAATTATCTTGCTATTTATCATATTATTTGCTAAATCAACATATTGTTATAAATAGCCTATCCTAGGCCAGCTCTGTCAGGGCACATTAACCTTAGCCCTCTCGTAATCGGTTTGGAGCAAGGATACAACAAGGTGAATACCCACCCCCATGACATGAGGATGAATGAGAATATACCCTAGTCATTCCCTATCTTCTTGGATATTTAGGGATGCGTTTTTTTCTCAATTTTCTTTTTCAAGAGTCAATCTTTTAAAACATAACAAGGAAAAGTGCATGCCCACAAGCCCTCCCAGACCCCTTATGAAACCTTGAACACACCTTGTACCTAGCTTTGAGGCTACTAGTAATCTTGTGGGTCGATTCATCAAAGTGGACAATGCTACTACAAACTACACTCACACCACCTTTTGCACTATTTGACTAGGATGCTCAGTTCGCCCCTAAGGGCCCCTGGACCAGCCACAGTATGAATTGGTATGTGGTTTTGGTTTAGTTCGCCTGTGAGTTCGGACAAGGTCCAGCTCACAGGGGGTGGTTCGAACCAGACCACGCCCAGTTCAAACCTAGGCAGACCAAGCTGGAAAACATCGAACCACCAGTGAACTTGGTCTCACGGACGAAGTCAGCGGCCAAGTTGGTTTTTTTTGCAAATTTGATTTTTTTTTGACATCCATTGTTAGGGTTAGAATATGTCTGCGAATAAAAAAATAACTCTTGTTGCCTTTGTACAATAATAAAAGTCATTATTGGCTTCATGGGGCGCTGCCCATAGGCCTCACCCTATATTGTGACAGGGAGTGCGCAAGGGGCATTGCCCCTTGACCCCATCGTGGGGCGCTGCCCCCAAACCCTTGTTGAAAAATCTAGGGGGAAATTGCGCCAATAAAAGTGAGGAAAAATTAACCTCTGAATCTGATTAGGCTCCATATAACAACATCCACAACCCTAAAAAGTGGATTCTAAAGGCTTATGTTGACTTCCACTTCTCAACTTGCACTTGATGAATTTGAAGATTTTGACACCAATAATGTTATCGGTGAAGCTGATCCCATTGGCCTTAGCTTTGTTTGTAAGTCAACTGATGCCAATGTTGAAGAAGAAGAAGAAGAAGAAGAAGAAGATGATGATGATGATGATGAATATTAATAAATTTTTAATCCATTAGTTGAACTTGAAACAACGATACTTGATGTTATGATTTATCACTTGACATTTTAATGTTTTGAATCTTTGATGTTGAACTTGAGTATATGTCAATATGATGCTATGATGGTATGATCATGATTCATGATGCTATGATTACAAGTTTAAGGTGTTTAAATATTTTTATGATACTATGTGACATTCTAATCTTAATTCATGCTTCTAGGCTATATATATATATTTTCGAACCCGAACGTGAACCCGAACTCGAACCGGCATCCTAGCTATTTAATGAACTTGTATTTATCTAAACCTCCCTCAACAAAGGTTTTTGTGCGAGTGTTGGATCATACTAGAGCCAATCTTTAGATTATGAGGGCATTCCTTTCATTATAGGTGTTGCTTTGTCACGGGTCATTGGTTTCGTGTTGCCCATGCCTAAAGGTCCTAAGATCTTCCTCTCGCTGGAAGGATGTTTTCGTGAACATTTTACAGTTAATCTACCAATTTTTTATTCTAAGGCTCTCGAGCCTCCCATTGTTGGTGGGGAGGTGGCCCTTCCTCCACCTTTGGTGCCTAATGCACTCGGATTGGCTTCCTCCCCTCTTTTGGAGTATGGTATTGTTATGCCCCCTCTAGATGGTGTTATGATTTCCACTCGACATTTTGTGTCCCCGATTGGGCATTCATCCTCTTGCTTGTTCCGAGGTTGTAATTTGGAGAGGGTTTCCCCTTCCTCTCTCAATTAAGTGGATTTTGACGATGATTTTTTCTTGGATTGTAGTTCAAAGAAGGAAGAGAGGTCTTCCAAAATATGTCTCAAACCCAAGTTAACGGTGTTTGTCCTTCTAGATCTAGAACACGAATTGTGTGGTATGGCAGCCTTGCTTCAGCTGAGCTGTTTGGCTGGTTTTTGTTCACCAGCTTTATTGTAAAGGGGTTAGGGCCCTTTCAAAAACTCCCTTAATTAATCAAAAACAAATGGCCTCATAAGAACATGATAGTATAAATGTCTCAGAATCAGAGTGCATCTATTCAACATCCTGCTTGATAAGTGTTACTATTGATGCTCTATGATTTGCATCATATGCTCACATACTCCTGTTGCATTGTGTTCTAAACACAGAAACATGGTCAACATCAATTTGGATTGTTGGGTGGTATTCTGTTTTGTTGTACAAATAACGGATTGGGCACATCATATTTCAATGCTTCTATTTCTTCTGCTAAAATTAGGCACCACTGTAGTTAACTGAGAATACGTACTTTCATTTCCATAACTAAACATACAATGTGCTTATGTAGCCTGATATTTTGTCTATTTTTATTTATATGTAATAAGTGAGAAATATTAAAATTTATACATTTGGCTTTTGATATATATATATATGGGGGTGATTATGGCATCCTTAAAATTTGTCATACTCATCCCAGAAACTCTGGACCATATATTTGGAGCACTACTTGTAATGTCCTTAATTGCTCCTCAAGTTCAATTTATTAATTTTTGATAGCAGACAAATCTTGTTGGCCAATTTCACAATCAAGAATGTATCTCTTATCTTCTCTTGCAGTACGGAATTTCTACAATGCCGATCTTGTCTACAATCCCAATATCATCTCTAGGTTATCATACAACTCTGGTAGACTTCCAGGTGATGTCATCATTGCATACTTCTCTTTAATGAGAATATGCTGGTTTACGATTTCTCTATTGGCATCTTGAATTGATAGATGCACTCAACCAAAAAAAAATTCCAGATCCTTCTTTGCTGCACCATTCATGCATGACCACAATTGATTTGATCTTTTTGCAGGTTTGGAGATACCTCTTATTCACAGTACTACATTACTGCAATTGATATGCACAATGGCAAGCCAACGCAAAGGACACAAAGCGCTAAGGACAAATTTGCATAATGTGTTCACTGTTGACTATGCAACATGCACTATTCATAACATTAAGACCTTAAGTGCACCTGCACACTACAATAGACTCTTAAAGCACACTTAACATCGCAACTTACAACTATTATGTTAGAATTTTTAATAGTTATACACATGATATTTTTCAACAGTAGACTCTAAACTAACAGATAGTGTTGCATCTTGTCCTTTGAGCCCTTGACAATTTTTCTACTGCTACTATGAAGTGTTAGCTCAAGCTGTTTAATTAGAGCATCATAAGGCAACAGTAAGAAGGCTACTAACAAGGTAAACTCATGAAGCTGAAGAACATACTGTTGCTGTCTGTCTATTTATATAAAAAACATTGCTATAAGAATAATTTAATGCTTAAATTTGACAACCACCACAAACTTCCTAATTGTTACACTCGAACAAGATCAGGCTATACCAAAGGAAAGTAAATTTAACCTATTTGAAACAAGTCTATTGCACTAACAGGGTTGACATAAGCAACAAATCACAATTGATTGCAATATACTCACCATTTGTGTTGTCCAGTTACTTGTAATTATCCATTGTTTTTCAAATCTTTAATATATGCATGTGATTTCTCAAATGAGAATTTCAGCCACTTCATACTAATAATATCCAAATCCAAGCCTCAATGCATGCGACTAATATGCTTCACTGATTGATCAGGTTGCACATGTTGATATTCAAGACCTCACAAATCTATGTTAGAGTAACTTAGAAACACATCAAAAGACAAGATCAACAAAAGAGTTACTATCATAGATATAATTTTAAGTTCACCTCTGTTTACCCAGCAGATACAACTTGTACATAAATTTTTAAATTTATTGTAGCTCTAAGCTGACACTTCCACATAATGGAAAGAAAATACAGCAGGCTTATATTTGCTACCTGATTACAATTACATCAACGATAAACCCAGATTCTCAAAGGGGGGAAAAAGGCAGGAAAACAGAAAAATAGAAAGAAAACTTCAGACTCTGCAGCAAAATGCTGCCACAAGGAGAAGATGCACTTCAAAAGAATTCTAACTATAGAATGACTCTGTACACCCTTATGATTTTACACACCAACCATTTCATTACAAAGATGTAATAACCTCGATGTTGTGGATTGCTTTCCTCATGGACTGTGTGGTTTGAGAAGGTTGGAAAACTTTCAAGGTGCTGACAGTATGCAATGATAAATCAGATGTACTGATAAAGTACAGAGCAGACCAGCATGGCAAATATGCAGTGGGAAAGAGAAGTAATAGCAGGAACATTGTAGCATAATTGTTGTTAAATTGTCCCTCTAATAACCAGATTGAAATTGATGTGGCAGTAAGCTGTAACCTTACTTATGATGGCTTTTCTTTTTTAAAAGGTCCCCAAACTTTCGCAGCATGGCTTTCTTCTTCTTCTTTGTTGGACTTTCAGGCTGATCAGATACCTCTTCTAACCTCATTGTTTCTGTCTGATCCAGGTCCTCTGATTTCAATGGTGATGGAATCTTAACGCTCTGCGCATCTCCAAAAGATTCAGATGGTAAGTGCTCCTGCACTGAAACTGACCGATTAACAACCTTACCATTCATTTCACCATTTCGAGATAATGACACTGCAGCTCTAGCCATGTCTGCAGCCTTCTTCCATTCCTCTGCCTCTTCCTTTGATTTTTTTAAATCTGCTTCCATTGCCATATTTGCTATGCGCAGAGCCTCTATATGCTCAGAAGATTCATTTTCTCTTTTCCTGAGGTTTTCAAGCTCCAAGTTGGCTACATTCAATTTCTCCCGAGTTTCATGTTCCTTGATATTAGCAGATTCAACTTGTTCAAGGGCCTCTGCTATCCTTTTATTGCCATGTTCTTCAGCTTCTTGGAGTCTCCTCTGTAGCAGATCATACTCTTCTTTCGTAACTTTAGTTTCATGGTCATCTGATTTCTGAGATGAAGCTAAGATCAGCGATTCCTTTAGTTGTTCCACTTTCCGAAGAGCAGCGGCCTCATTGTATTTCAGATCTTCATTTTCTTGGATGATGCTTTGCAATTCGTTTTCCTTGTCCATCAGAGCATCCTTGAGTATGGCGATTTCCACCTTAGCATTATCTACATCTTCTTTTGCTGCAGAAGCTTCTGCTTCAAATTGTTTGAGTGAATCCAACAAATTATTTGCATTTTCTTCAGCTGTATTAGCTTCATCTTCAGCTTGACGAAGAGAAACTGATAATTTGCTTACATCTTGTTTTGCTGTGTTTGCCCTATTTTCACTTTCTTGAAGAGCAATTAGCAATCTGTTAACCTCTTCTTTTGCTGCTTTAGCCTCAGATTCTGCTTCTTGAAGAGAATCTAAGATCTTACTTACATCTTCTTTTGCTGTATTAGCCTCAGATTCTGCTTGTCTGATACAATCTACCAATTTACTCTCCCTTTCATTCCATGCAACCATGGATTCCTCAACCTCCAACTTTTCTCTTTCTGCTGCCTGTTTAGCTTCCTCCATTTCTGCTCTTGCTTCATCTAACATTTCTTGATACTTTTTCTGTTTATCTTCTAATTCAGCCTTCCAATGCTCAGCTTCCCATTTTGCAGCCCTTAAATCTTCATGTGCAGCCTCAACCACGTGTCTTGCATCACTGGCTTCTTCAGTCACTTCATGCAGAGCCAATACAAGGTCATCCATGGCCTTCTTACTTTTCTCCTCTGCTTCTAGGGCCTGTTGAAGTTCGTCTCTGACTGCATTCATCTCTTCTGTCAACTGAGATACCTTGGAAACTGCAAGTCGCTCCTTCTTCTCTGCTTCAATCAGATCTGCACTGCTCTTATCAAGCTCAGTCTTGATTGCTTCCAAAGATTCTGTAAGAGAACCTGATTCTATCAAGGCCTTTTCACGAGACATCTCTGCATCTTCTAGATCTTGATTTCTTCTTTCAAGTTCACTCCTCAAGGAATCCACTATTTCACTTAGAGATGCAGTATCGGCCTTGGCCTTTTCAAGACACATTTTTGCATCTTCCAGCTCGGTGGTTGCTGACTTGAGGGATTCAAAGGCCTTATTGTCAGCCTCCCTTGCTCTCTCAGCTTCCATCTCTGCTCTCTCAAGCTTCATATTAGCTTCTGCAGCTAGTATTGCAGCCTTGGATTCGGATTCCTTAGCATTTTGCAACTCAGAGCTGAGTTTTTCCACCAAACCCTGAGTCTCAGATAGCTTTGACTCAAGATCTTTGGCATTTGCCAACTCCTTTTTCAACAATTGAACTTCTTCATTAGCCTTGGCTGCCAATGCAGCTGCTTCTTTGGCTTCGGACTCCAATTGTGCATTGGTAGAAGCCTTCTCGTCCTCAACAGACATGCGATTGACATAAGCCGCATCTAGGGACTCTTTCACAGTCCCTAGTTCTGCAAACAATTCCTCTGCCCTCTTAGCATTCGCCTCAGCAGCACTGGCAGCATCCTCTGCCAATTTCAATGCCTTTGCTTTAGATTCTGTTGCAATGGATAGATCCTGCTTGACTCTTTGAAGCTCTTGGGTAGTGGATAGTAAGGCAGACACATCCAGAGCATGCTGCCTCTGAACAGCCTCAAGCTCAGACTGCCAAGCCTGATCTCTCTTCTGCGAGGCCTCAATGGTGGCCTGTTCTAGCTCATCTGCACGAAACTTCTCGCTCTCAGATTGCTCCAAAGCCCTCTTCTGGGCAACCAAGGCCTCGCTCAATTTCAGATTGGCCTCATCAGCTGCCTTCTTGCTCTCTTCCACCTCCTCAAGGGCCTTGGCCTTCGCATTCTCTGCCAGGGCCAATTGTTCCTTTGCTTTTTTCAAATCCTCCTGAGCTTGATTCAGCTGCTGCTGCAGTTCTGAGGCTTTGGGAGCGCTCACCCGTTTCTATCATTTACAGATTACTACATAACTATTCGTTTCCTTCTTATTAAAAAAAACTTACAGAAACATATAAACAAAAACTATCAAAAACACCCCCATTTGAAAATCGGTAAAGAAGCAGAAAGAGAACTCATTATAAGATTCAACCCAAGATGAAGTGAAAAACAGAGCTTGAAATGATAAACAGACAGATACAACTGAGAGGAAAAGAATGGATTCTTACCTCAGCCAATGTGCTTCTGGGAGATCTACGGTCCGGTATCTTTGAACCTTTATCCATTGAATTTCTTCCAGATTGTGATGTGGGTGTTGCCTCGCCATCAGAACCACCAGCTCCTCTGGGCTGTTTGCTAACTCTAGGAGTCCCAGGAGAAGTCCGATGAGGGATATCGGACGACCCAGATCTGTACAAGAAGATAACAGAAATGAAGGAAAGGGGAAAAACTTGAATCAGATCTATATATTTTATACACATTCTCTCAAAGCCTGAAACACCAAATTTCCCATTCACAAAGCCTACTCAAAATGTAGCAGTCAGAAAAAGAACCCAACTGCTAACAAGCAAAAAGAACACATTTTTTTCATTGAACTCCTGACTCCATACCTTGATTTGGAAGCCAACATTGTTTCCTACGGCAGAAGAGCTTCAAGAAGATCAATGGCAGTTGTAACTGAAACGGCTATTCCAACTTTCTCTTTTTTAAAAACTAGGAGATCCTTCTCCTTCCCATTATACAAAAACGATCAATTTTCTCTGGTATTGAACAATCTCCAACTTCTATACTACCCCCGTGCAGACCCCCAATATCAAGGAAGAAAACACACGACGCCCTTTACTTTTTCTTCTCCCCCTTCAAACAAACTACGAGTGTCCTGTCAAAGACAAGCGCACACACTCTCACTCTTCACCTTAAGATTATTCATGTAATAAAAGACAAATCAAACTTGAACATCATTGCCATATATTTTGTCATTTAAAAGGTTAACTGCATCTAAAGATATAATTTTGGCCCACCTTTAACCAACATTACTCTCCCTTTCTTTACTTTTAATCTTATCTGAAATGCAGTTTTCCAACACAATTTTTGAGTTTTCCAACCACTTAACTTCACTGCTTCTTAAGTCTTCTTTGGTGACTTCTTCTAGTTAAAACATAACTTGTGGGACAGTTACAACATTTGGTGGGCTTCTTACATTTTCCAAAGAAATTACCTTTCAACTTTGGTATGACATTTGCTTTTGTTTTTGCCCTTCAATTTTATGTTCTACATACTCGTACTCCATGTATTTGTTTAACTTTATTTGGGTTATATTTGTTTGATTATATATATACATATATATATACATAATTTTAAAAAAATAAAAATAGTAAATAGAAGAAAAGTTTGAAGAAATAGTTGTAAGTATAGAATATATTTATATATAAAAATATAAATCAATAATCACATAATTTAATTTGTAGATCAAGTAATATGGTTTGAAATAATGATATAGAAAACTTTTATACAAGCTTTCAACTCTAGTACATTTTAAATATCACATCTTTAATAGGTATAAACCAATCATTTTAGTAGCTAAATAAAATATTTATAATATTAATATATTTGATAAAAAATGGCGTCGTGACAAAACATTTGACATATGAAAAATACTTCATAGATTTATTTTTATTTTTTTGAAAAAAAATAGATTGATATATTGATGGGTGACCTTCCAATAAACTTGATTATTTCATGTTTATGAAAATAACAAAAAATTAAAGTGCCTTTATATATAAGTCTTCCATAATCAATTGAGTGTTAATGGGGATTTGTTTTATGTTCTTCAAATAGATAGGATCTATGAATGTGTACCACTTCTGATAGCACTTACCTATCAAATGTTTGTATGTGTGAGATAGTTCATCTTAAATTTTATATAAATATTAATTCTTATATTCATTTTAAATATTAAATATCAAATTTTAAAAAAAAAATGATTGTAATTCAATTCATTCATTCACATTTTACATCAAAGTATGTTATAAAAAAATGAGGTGAGATTGTGTCTTGAATGACTTTGACAATCTTGAATTATCAACTAAAAAAATATGAACACAGACTTACGCTCTTATATCAAATAACAAAATAACTCATAAATAATATAAAATTTGGTAATTTAAAAAATATCAAATAGTACATTTTTTTCAAAAAAAAACACAACACTTTCAACCATTCAAATCTATTCTTTATATTAAACTCATTTCAAAATACTACTTTTTCTTCCCTCGTAGAAATTTGAAGTAGAATAGTTGTTGTAAACTTTTATTCCACCAGAAGAGTGAAGAAAAATTACAAAATCATTAAAAAAAAAACATATTTGATGATTGCATTCATTAGTCTCTTTCAAGTACAAAGCGTATTCCATGAGAATTATAAAGTTCAAAGCAACTAATTTGAAAGCAAAAGTGGCCATCAAAGGCATTATTATGAAGTAGGTCATTTGTCATGACTAAAATTGGTATTAAGTAACATATGATATGACACTTTTAAATTGTCTCTCTTTAAAGGCAAATATAGATCTTTGAGGCCATGCAATGTTACGTAGTTTTGCATCAAAGTCAAATATATATATATATGTTGAAATCTAGAAGGTTTCATTACTTTATTTCCCTTCTTTAACCAACAAAATTTAATTTGGATATGATTTTCCAAGCACTCATTAGTTTAATTGCATATGTCATGTCTTTTCAAATCTAAGACTAGAAGCTCACTTCCACTTAATTCTTATCTTGGGAAGAGATGTACGGTGCTTTTTTTTTAAAGCACATCTTTTGATGCCATATATGTTTATCTATGGCTAGGAAGGCTTGGAGGCCCAACTCTATTATTATTAAGGCTATTAAATATAGATTACAATTGGTTAATACATCTCCCCTATTACGATGTAAAAAATATATAGGTATATGGGTTTTGTTTTCTCTATACTGAACAAAAGTCTAGATACAAGTTAAATGTCAATGTTCAATGTGCAAATTTAGACAAGACATGAGAGCTTAATATAAGATTATTTTATTTCTAATTCTTTTTATTTTTGAGGTGGCGGTAATAATATTTACATGATCATCCAACTATTGTTGTGAATCAATCTTGGATCATCATTAAGATATTAAATATATTTGAGCCTTATATCAAAAGTTAATGAATCTAGGATGTGATCTTGTATCCACTGACCTTTTTTACAAATGTGTATATTTTATTATTAATACAATCTGACGTGCTTATTCATTAATAAATAGTTATAAAAAATTCATGTTAACAATATCAAAAAATGTTTGATTTCTATAATTCATGAGAATGTCACTTTTATTATAAAAAATACATGTTAACAATATGAAATAATGTCGGATTTCTATAATTCATGAGAATGTCACTTTTATTTTTAATGAATTTTTATTGTGTGATAATTTTTAGCATTAACGTTTCAAATCACACTCTTGATCTGCCACTAGAATGTTAGAGAACTCAAAGAGATGTAAAATGCTTAGTTATGGACCAAGACTAACTAAAAAGAGAGGGGAAGTTGCACATGGTACAAGGTGAAAGAATGTGACAATTAATTGAATGTGTTGGTGCTCAAATCAACAGATTGGATTTCCTATGGACTTGCCAATCCAATGTTGGGAAACCCAAGTGATTTGGTCAACTAACAAGTCTCAACCAAAGGCAAGGTTGGGACTTCTGCAAGTCTAGCTCTGTAGGACCAAGGCTGGAAGGTCTATACCTCAACCTTAATCTATTGGTTGGAGGTTTTTTTATAGCAGATAAAACACACTTCAAACCTTCTCTCTCAAGTATGGCAAGGGCACTTGGAAGAAATCAAACTGTAATCAATACAACATAAACTGCAAGACTAAGAATGCTTTTGTCAATTGTGAGAATTCTTTGAAAATATGTATAAAGTGAATAAAAGCTAGATAGAATATCTCAACAACTTTAAACAGTGAACTAAATGACTATATCCAATAATTGATAAGATCAATGTATGCTTCAATTTGGGCAATAGAGTTAATCCAATTTCAATCCTATGTAGAACCTTGCAAGACAATATATATTCCAACACCATCAACTATTCAAATGATATAGATACAGAGAAATTAAGACTATATATATCCTTGCTAGTTCAAATGAATTTAACTCCTTTGGTCGGGAGACCAATTGAACAAGAAGCTAGAGACACTAACTTTTCATGAACTCCTTGATAATCAAACAGGGATATAAGACTTATAAAATCTCTACACAAGCATTGCAAGAATAGCAATTGAATCTTCTTTCAATAATTGCAAGGGACTAACTGAAACAAATTAAACTTTCTTACCACAAATGAGACAAAAAACACTTATCTTTTATTGATTTTGAAATAATCGTACAGTTGAGTCCATGTTGCAGTTGTGATCAAATTCTAAAACTAGGAACAATAATGATGATAATAATCTTAATCTTATATGGTCTTGGAATCCCTATTTATATAAAATCCAAGGGATGCGTACAAGCTTCAGACCAATGTGTCTCTTCATAACTAAAACCTAATCCTAAGATCAACAACCGAACATCATAGTTACAATTAAGGAATGATTAGCATCCTTGTTTGAAAATGGTTGTCGATCGTTGGGATTTATAGTAATGGTCGCTAACGAATCACTTGCAATTTGTCTGAGATAACTTAATAAGGAATCTGTGTATGATCATCATGGTGCTTCAATCATGTGTTCATCCATATACTCTTCTCATAAACGGATACCATGAATAGCTTCATCATCAAGAACAAGATAACTGGCATTGCCAACCATCCTCTGACATCCTCCATCTTCGTAAAGATTCATCATGGAACGTTTGCATGTGATCAACCCTCAGTCCTGAAGATCACATTATCCCATCAGCTGATGGATCCATGGTATGTGCCATCCTTGTAACCCTGCATGGAAAATGACAACGTATCAAATAATAGATGAAACCCTAACTAACCATAAAATATAATTAAAATATTAAAATGACATAAAGAAATCCATGTCAATGCTACCACACCAGCATCTTATCATTTTCATCGTCGAGGACACATGGCATCATCACGCGATCCCGTGATGTATAAAAGACGTTCAGTTTCTGATCGCGGGATCACGCCCACTGTCGATCCTTCCCTGTATTAACACTCGATCATCCTTACTTAGAACTTGTGGGTCCGGGACATGTGTTGTTCAGACGTAATTTTGTGAAGGATAAACAAAGTGCATCTTCTGATGGTGGGATCACGCCCGCCGTCGATCTTTGTTGTGATTTAATCGTCGATCAACCTTAAGCTTCCCTTAAAACTCAGTCACCTTTTCCACTTGGTTAAAACACCACCGTTGCTCATACCCATGTGCTAAAGGAAAAGGACTTTAGTAGCGCATACTTTAACCTTCTTGACCAATCTGGTACTGCTAGCTGTTATCCCTGATGTCTCACTGTTTAGAACATATGCGGGCCAGGGACACTTGTCGATCAGGTGTGATCCCGTGAATAATAAACATCATGCATCTTTGCTTAGTAGTATTACACCTACCATCGATCTTCGCTGAGTTTTAACCGTAGATCTTCCTTTGTTACTCAGAGCACTTGCAGGCCCGACACATGTGGTGACAATGCATGATTCCATGATGGATAAAGATCATTTCACTTTCTGATTGAGGAATTGCGCCAACCGTTGATCTACGTTGATGATTTAAACGTCGAATAGATCTGTGTAAGGATATGAAATAACAAAAAGACCATGAAAACACATGCAATGACTAGAAATGTGAATTTGAATATGAATATGCAGGCTGAGGAACATAAGAATTCAACAATAGCATAATTCATGAAATAGAAAGCTACATAAATCACAATGAAATGTGAATTTGAAAATGAGACTAAGTAATACAAAACATATAAATCTCGTCGAAATAGGTAAAAAATACTTCCCTGAGCTATCTAGATATGCAAATTTGGGTTCCACCTGTGGCTCTTTCTGGGGATGTGTGTTCATATCTAGACACAACAAGATCTCAGTTATCTCTAAAGAAGAAGACCCTACAACATCACTCCCTTCTGTGGATCCTTGTTAGGTCTCAATTTTGGTGGCCCCATGCCCCAAAAAGTGAGCACCATTCTTTCCCTTTGTCAAAAAATTTATTTTGTTCATGTAACACTTTAAATCTTCTTAACATGACACCATGATTTGTTCTGCCATATTTCCTCTTTTGATCAACTGATTTTCTTTTGAACATCTAAGAAAAGATCCTCTCAAGATCATATCTTCCTTCACACATGACTACAAAATCTTTCATATTTCTTTTTGATAGATTAGAGTTTTTGCATCAGTTTCTCAAAGGATTACTTGGAAACCCTAACCTCTTATCAAGGCTCCTAATTTTTTTAAATCTTTTACAATGAAAATTAAGATTTATTTTAAAAGGAATTTCATAATGAGACTTGTTTTTATTAATGTATCTAATATTGCTTTCCCCTTTCACTTTCACCCCCAAAATTCTATAATATTTATTCATTTTCAACAATGAAATCCTTTTAACTTTGTGCTTCAAAACAGGCTTTACTTTGTAAAAGATTTTAGAATGAGTATGTTTCCTTCTTTTCCTTTTAACAATCTCCTTACGTTCAAGACACAAAAACCTTGGATCATTTTCAAAAGTTTTTTGCAGAAATATTCTATCCACCTTTCCATATGTTATTTCATTCTCTCCCATGGTTTTATTATATAATACTCTTGAAAAATGATCTTCAGACACACTCTCTTTTACTCCTTCAAATGATGGATTCAAAAACATAGATAATTCAGACATACCTTCATGAGAGTTTTCCTCTGGTTCATTAGGTGTTTTATCATATAAGAGATCATCAAAGTCCACATCTTCACTAAATGTGTACACTTGAGAATCATCATCTTCTCTATTAATAGGATCAAAGTCTTCATCCATGTTATCCGTTGAAATTTTCTCATGTATATGCTTTGTATGCAAATTTATTGCATCTCCATAGTTTGAATGCAAATTCATTCTGCAAGATATATTGAAAAGTGATGTAGGAAAAATTTCTTCATGTTCCTTAGAAGCTTTGTTATACAAATAATTTTCAAAACCATCATGATTAAAGGCTTTATCCTCCTGATATTTAGTTTCCAACACCCCCTGAATGGACTTTGAGTCATTAATCAGTTTATCCTGGCAGATTGAGAAACAAATTCACCATTTATCTAAACATGTTTCTGATATTCAATATCTAATAGATCTGAAACCTCTTCTGAACTAAGAAAATCTCTTTCCTCATCATTATATTCACTGAGATTTATTTGCATACAAATCTCACCATGTGTTGATTCTTCTTTAACCTGATCCGAATTGTCTTCCTCCATGTCATCATTATTTTCATTTTTATCTATTTCCACACGGATGTCAACACCCTTTTCATGTACAGGATCCTTTTTAGTCTAATCACAGACTTCAATTGCATTCAAATTTGGAGCACTTGTAAATGTTTCCCTATATTCATTATTTTCTCCCCTTAATACCTCACATATTTGTTCAAGAAAAACTATCAGTTGAGAATCATGGTAGATTCCTAACTCGTATTTTTTATCTACTAATTTCCTTCCCAGAGGCCTGATATCTAAAGGTATTTCCTGAAAAAAATTTATCATTCTCATGAACAAATGTACTGCAGGTTCACCTTCATATCTTTCAAAATTGAAGAATGTATCCAAAGGGGACATGTAAGATTCTTCTTCCATAATGTAATTTTGATTTTCTTCCTATTCATAGCACATGTTTTCTTCTTCCTCTCTTGCATCATGAAATTCATATAGGAACCATTGTTCAAATTATCTCCACGATGAAATGCTTTGCGTAGGTAGTGATTCATATGCTTGTCTTCCATAATCCTTTAAAGTTCTGACAAACAATTTCATCACATAGTCCTCTGCACAAATCTCATGATCTCCTATAAATGTGTAAATGCAACCAAATGCTTAAGTGTTGATTCATCCCATTCACCATGAAAATTTAATAAAAGCTGTGAAATTTTAGGGAATAACTTATAAGGAACGCATTGAAATCTTCTGAGATCTGACGGCTTGATGCCAACCGGAACAAATGGTTTTCTCTGAAATGCTTGAGACATCCTGAAATAAAATTGTCTCCCTTTTCAAAGAGGAAAACTATCATCTCTCTTTGAATCTTCTCCCTCAGTAGAGTCACTGATTGAAATATTTTATTGAATAGAGTCACCACCTCTTGTCGATAAAAATATTATTTTCTACTTTTGAGTTCTTATCTCCTTCATGGTCTTCTCCCTCAATAGAATCACTGACTGAAATGCTTTGTTAAATAGATTCGCCACCTTCTTTTGAGAAGGAAAATACTTACTATCTTTTGAGTTCTTTCTCCCAATAGAGTTTGTCTTTACCAGAAATTATAAAACTGTTCTTATAACAACTCCCCAACAGATTCGCCAATCTGTTGGTGCTCAAATCAACAAATTGGATTTCCTATGAACTTGACAAACTAATGTTGGGAAACCCAAGTAACTTGGCCAACTAACAAGTCTCAACCAAAGGCAAGGTTGGTCCTTCTACAATTCTGGCTCTCTAGGACCAAGGCTGGTAGGCCTATACCACAGATGTTCTAAACAGTGAGATAGTAGGGATAATAATCTATTTTAGTAATGTAAAACTCAAATTCAATGTTTTAACCTACTTTGACCAATAGGGAATGACAATTAAATTGAACACAAAATAATAAATTGAATTCAAACTACAACCATTGCACTCAATCCCAATGAATTTTCCAATGTTCTTCTATTTTTATTGTTATGATGTTGGATCTCAAAATCGTATAATATATTTGCTATGTGATCGCATGAAAATTCAAAGATTATGGTTAATGATAATAGGAAATTCAAGTTGATTTCATAGATTTTAGGATTTCGATTGGCGATTCAAATTAAGAGGGGGGATAGATGATCAACGAATAAGATTTGTTGAGA
Organism: Thuja plicata; assembly: GCA_018584345.1. Lineage (NCBI taxonomy): Eukaryota > Viridiplantae > Streptophyta > Pinopsida > Cupressales > Cupressaceae > Thuja > Thuja plicata. Next base: position 495,620 of record MU227808.1, on the reverse strand, counting down.
CAAATTAATTTAGATAATTATGATGTGCAATTGGTTGCATGATTGAGATAGAATAAGTTGACTGAAGAGTTAAGTGGATTGATTGGAAGTTGACAGATTTGATTGAGAGGTGGAACTACGAATGAAAATAGTGATTTTCTTATTTATTTATTTTTTTTAAAAGACCAACTTCACATTTTATTTACATACTTATATATAAATTAATTTATGTAGAAAGAGCTTATGATACAAAATAGTTACCAATAACTTAAACTATATATCTATTTACATGCAAAACAAGTTTTCATGTCTAAAAGGACCAAACTTTCAATAACAAAAAAACAAAACAAAACAACAAATAACCTAAACAAATCTACTGATTTATATAATTAAAAATGTCTATGCATCAATAATGTAGTAGTTAAATAGAGATATAAATATAAGATGATAAAATAGATATGAAAATGCATAAATATATTTATATTAACATAAGCCATGATAAATTTATGAATATTTATAACACATGTATAAACAAATAAACATTTATAAATATCTTATAACATACTTTAAATGCATCAAACAACTAAAACATATCCTTTATATATAGATAAATAAATAACCATTTTAGATCTTTGTGAGCTCTCTAATATTCTAATGATGGATCACGAAGCATGATTTTTTTTATCAGTGGAACATCTATAAACAATACTTTAATATCTAATACAAAAAGAGTCTAAACAAGGGTATAAATGGCACAAAAAGGTACGACTACAAAAAAATCATCAGTAGACTATATATATGGGGTATATTAATGTCATATGGAACATTGTCTTTAGAATCCTCCAACTAGGTCTTTGAATTCCCCTTTCTCCTCCACCCAAGCTACCCAACCTACTTCTCCTTCCATCCACTAAGGACCTTGTCATCTTGAACATACTGGACATATGGATGCTCCACCCTGGCTGCAACAAGATTAGGAATAGTTGCTACTATTGCAGGTGGTATGGCAACAAGAGCAGCTGCTTCCTCAGGTGCCTCTATTGCACCATTGTCCCTCTGTCTATGTTGAAGGAGCTCAGGCATAAAATTAAGTAGAGCCACTTCAAAAGAAGACCTTTCCTCTGTAGTTCTTGTCCATGTGTGTCCATGGGATATATCCCACCTAAAAATCCTTTTCGTACCATCTTGCAACAAGTATTCAAATTGTTTCCTGGTAATAGTCATTGTAGCAATGACCTGCAAACCAATATCATGATATATGAGCCTCCTCAGAGACTCAGTAAGAGTTCAAGCCCTGTCACTAAATATATCGACATTTCTAAACTTCCATATACTTTAAAGAATCTCAATAGAAATACAAGAAAAAAAGACATTAAATTTTTTCCTAAGGTCCAAAATATTGCCAAAAACAATCTCAGGAATAGTATTGTTCTCATTGATAGAAAATCCAAATAATCTCCAAATTTCTTTTGCAAACATGCAATAAAAAAAGATGTCTCTGAGTTTCCTGTTCTCTTCAAACTAAATGGAGATTTTAATCTCAATTACGATGTTTAAGGGTAAACTTGTGGAGAATCAGCCTCCACAGAAAATACTTCTTTGGTTCTACTAGTCTTCTCCAAATATTATCAAACATTTCACTCCAGAAGGTAGCATCATGATTCACAACCCAACAAGAGTTAATATGGAAAAAAAAATATCTTCATTATCAGCCAAAGAGGAGTACAAGGTTTTGGCTTTGATGTTGGAAAGAAACAAACCATCAATATATATAAAAGATATGAATTTGTCCTCAACAATCTTACACACCCTAGGGAGGGAGAGAGCTTGACAAGCCTCCCTTAGGAAGAAAAAGTCCCCCATTGCACCTTAGCTTGATTTCCTCCCAAATCACTAATTGGCCAACTTTGATCATGTATTCAAATCTATTTATCCCCTTTGCTACCTAACTTTTTGATGAGCATCCTTGCAATAGGGCAAGGGATTTTCCTTTATGTTTAAGGTTCCACCAGATGGACCTTTCTACACATAGCTTATTGTCATGAGATAATCCCATTAGGAAAAATCATATGCCTCACATTATACCATGCTTTCCATATGGATTTGAAAACATTTAAACATGTAATCTTAATTGGAAAAGGACACACAATGAGGTCACAAAGGTACAACCATTTCCATGAGGAACCCTTACATGGTACAAATTTGCTAATATCATTGTTGATAAGAATCTTCAATGTCTCCATACCTTTCACTGCCTTTAAAGTACACTTGGCTATGAGGGAAATACCCTGCAATCTGAGATCCTTCAGTCCTAATCCCCCCATGGATTTTCTCATGGAGCACCATTGCCACCTCACAACATGTGTTTTTATGCCTCCTTTACCATCTGACCATAAATAATTTATTATCTATTTTTGAAGGTTATTATACTAATAATGACTAAAGAGCCATGCATAAGTATAGTAGATGTCAAGTATGACAATAGAATATTTTGGCACACCTGAAACCTCCCAGCGATAGACAAGTAATGTGTGTCCCATTTACTTGGTTTTATTATCAATTTTGGCCCTATTCTAGTTCCACGTCTCATTCAAATATGGATAGAAAACAAACATAATTCTCAAGTACCTCACTTGATGCTTTGGGTCTCCCTAGGCAAGGCCAAAATTGTTAAACCAAGATGGAGGATGTTCCTCCCACCCAAGAATGATAGATTTTGGGAGGTATATTTTACTCCTAGATGCCTTACAGAATAGCTCAAGCTTAGACATCAACTTTTCCATGTTATTTTTCTCTACTTACATAATGATAACTATGTCATCAAAAAAATTCACATTGGTAAGATCATCTCCATTAGGAAGGGTAACCCCGTGAACCCTTGGGGAAAGAGATTAATCTCTCAAGAGGTAATACAAAGTGTTTTCCACAATTACAAATAATGTAGGGGGAAGGGGGCAACTTTGGTCACTAGACCTAGACAAGATTATGCAGTTAGATCTACACCCATTAACCTCCACTTTGGCATTATCTATTTGTTGAAAATATCTAGGAAAGTCTAAGATTTTTATCATCATAATGATAAATTTCCATTCAATTATGTCATATGCCTTTTCATAGTCAATGAGCAACTTGCTATCTTCTTGACTAGAGTCTTTATCCCAACTCACGGCCTCCCAAAGTGTCAAGAGATTTTCCAATATGTATCTTCCTTTGAAAGATCTTGTTTGGGTAGGATTAATGACCTTAGGGAGAAAACCTTCCATCCTTTTCACAAGAACATTAGCCAACATCTTGTATGGGACATTTAACAATGTGATTGGTCTCCAATTTTTAATCAGTGATTTGTCTCCTTCTTTGGGGATAAATTTGATGAGATCAACATTGATTTTTTTTCCTAGGGAGCCTTGTAAAATGGATTCCCTATACACTTGATAAATTTATTTACCAATCCAATCAATATTTCTTTTTGTAAAACTTCATGGTTAGCTCATCAGTTCCAGGCCTTAGTGGGATGGCTCGGTCACAATGATGATTGACTAACTTGCCTTGATTATGACTAAGTGTGGGACAATAATAGACAACAAAACTTGGAGATCAACACATTATTCCTTTTAGGACCAATCAAGATGGCCGCCCCTCCTTTCCCCTTGTAGTGGCTGGTGGTATAAAATTATACCTCCCTCCAAATACATCTAAGGTTAACTTCTAGATTAAATGCATCTGCTTTTACTTCTTGGAGGAGAAAAACAATCATGAAGTATGATTTAAAAATTTGATATAAAAATATCCTCATGTAATAAAATTCATGGAAAAAAGTGATAATTTAAAAATCCATATCAAATTATTAATTGTTTAAAATATTGAAGTCTACAAAATTAATCACAATAAATATTTTACACGGGCTTTCTTTAGAAATTTTTACAATTCATTATATGGATTGTGAAAATATTATCTAATCACAACCCACTAGTCAAACATAAGGCAAAACTATATATCATCTTTATTCTTATTTTTTAATCTAGGTGATCAATGAAGCTCCTAATGTTTCTGTTAAGGAATGAGGCCTGAAGTTTGTAGACTCTTGCACCTAAGACTCTAGGTAAAACCTAACAAGGACAAAAGGGTAGGGAAAGAAGAACCGTCACTATCACTATCAAAATGTTTTGTCTCAAAGATTCTAATGCAAAGTGGCACAAATTCAAAAATATGGATGACTTGATCTTTATTAACAAAATTGCCAATAAAATCAAGAAGGATGCCAATAAGAAGAATATTACTTTACACACGATCCTTTCTTGTCTCATAGACAACTACAACTTCAATATTACTCTATATCAGCCAACCATAGTTTTCATATAATACATTATGAGAATTAGATTTGTACTCCTAGCTCTAAGAATTTGGTATAAGAGAAACATCTTTAAGGAACTCCCTGATAGAATAACTCTTTTTATTTACCTACATAGAAACATAATTTTCAATGATATATAATGTGGCATCCAAAGTGATATTAGTAGTGTTGAAGATGTTACTATTAAGAATCTCAAAATATGTAATAAGGAATAACATTAAGAAAACTTGAAAGAGGAGGATAGGGCCCTAGTTTCATTGACATACAATTATAGGATCAATACTTGTTGGAGTACAATACTAATGAGAGGGGGGTTGAGTCAATGTTACATTGATTCCAAATAACCTTAAAGTAAATTTTCAAGAGCTTTGAAGTGTGATAACTTTGAAAGAAGGAATACTAAAAAATTTGACAAAATTTTTGACCACAAAACATCAAATAAATATTTTAACATGGTAGACCATAATGAAGATGAGCAATGTACATCATTTCATCATATGTTACACAATGAGTAAATGCAGAACAAATGAACTTCTAACAATTTTAAAATTGAAAGACACATGATAGGAAGATGAACATGAAATAAAAAACCTCGGTAATAATAAAAACCTATAACACAAATAATGTCTTAAGTGGAAACCCTCTGAGGAATAAAACTACTCAAAATTTCCTCACTGGCTTATCTTAAAACTTACAAGTTTAGAATGCCTCATTGGCTGTTTAGTCTCACTGACAATGCTATCTTACTGATAAAATTTTTAAATGCCTCACTAGAAAAGAAATGTGCCTCACTGTTAATGTGTCTTGCTGACACTATGTTTCACTGACCCCAAAAAACTTGGAAGCACTCCTATCTTCAAACTCCAAAAGGAAATTTGGCTCTAGTGCCTATCCACGTCTGCAAGTTGTGTTCTCTACAACTTGGTCTTCCCTAGCTGGGCTCACCACTGACTTTCCTAGGGAAAGACTTCAAAATTCACTCCTCTACATTTGAGGGCCTAAGCTCCTGCATAATATATGTACATGGAGTTTACTCGTTGTTCCTAAGAGGCTGTACAAAATGGACGGTGGGAAAATGAGTTAGAACTCCATCTTTCCACACTGCCTAGATTGAACCAGTGGCAGTGCCAAACAAAAATTATTTACAAAAAGAACACAAAAAAAAGAAGAAAAAAACCTATATAAAGGAACATAGAATTAATAAAATACATACTCTAAGCCATGCATGAGTTACAATGCAATCTTCAATCCATTAATTACCTACTGTCATGAAATAACTGAAAATTGCACACAAAAAACACACAATCTTGATTTCTCCAAATCACTGTTTGTACAAAGGGTGTCCAACCTTGAATTTTGGTCAATGCATGTCTTATGTAGGTTCGTTAGGTAGTTATTTTACTCTTAGGGCTCTTTGTCATCGAGTTTTAAAAACTTGACAATGTTGTCTGAGCAACATTTCAAAGTTGCAAAGTTGCAAAATGCAACTTTACATATTTTTGACAATTTCTTACAAAATCAACTAAATGAGTTTCAATGCTCAAAAAACCTTACCAAAGACCCTAACCATGGTTTAAACATGGTTCTAAACCATTTAATTCTGATCAATTTAATTCTAGACCTTACTGACATCATGTTGACATCATCATCCCACTTGTGTAAATCAGGAGGCTTTACAACTTTCTAGCCTCTAATTGCAACTTACCAAGGTCCTAAGACTCTATAGACTAAACCCTATTGTACTATCTACTATGGTCAACATTACCTTAAGAAAAACATTCCAAAATGCCTTAAAGGCACACACACAAAAAATGTAACTTGAATTGTCTAAGCAACCCATGGGTGCTCTTGCACCATTCTCCCCCTCTACACAAATTTTAAGGTACATGAGGAGAGATCAAAGAGAGATCAATGCCTAAATTCTTGAAGTTTCTTTCCTCCACCCATGTAGCTTTAGATTATGGTTTTCCTGTCCACTGTACCAAATGCTCCATGTATATCTAATGTCTGGTTGTCTTCTTCACCCTGGATTGATCCTCTCTGCCTAGGGCTTGGTTTTGGGAGGTAAAACTTCAATACTGATATCCTCCAATATCTCTCTACTCATCTATTTTATGTCTGACAATAGTCCCTTGAACTTCACCAATTCTAGCATAGTAAACACTGGTGAAATGCTCAAATCTGAGGGAAGCTCCACCTTATAAGTATTTTGTCCATATCTGGCTAACACCTTACATGGTCCCACTCTTTTCAACTGCAACTTAGTTGGAATTCCTTTATGTAACCTTGACTTGTTTAGATTAACCATTGCATAGTTTCCTACTACAAATTGTACATCTCTTCTTGACACATCCACTTTAGCTTTCAATTTGTCAGTATCCTCTGTGATAGTCTTCTTAACTTGCTCTTGTATCTCGATCATTATTTGAGACAAATCCTATGCATGGTCACTCCTATACTCCATAGCTCCTAAATTTCTGAGTTCACACACTCCCCTTGGATGCATTCCATACACTATCTCAAAAGGACTTATGTCAGTAGTTTGTTTGACACTATCATTATAGGCATACTCAACTTGTGGAATCACTAGATCCCATGTCTGCCCATATTCCTTAGTTAGGCATCTAAGAAAGTTACCTAACACCCGATTGATCACTTCAGTTTTACCATCTGTGTGTGGATGGTAAGCTGAGCCAAAAGACAATTTTTTATCCAATCTTCTCCATAGATTCTTCCAAAAATGAATCATAAACTTGACATCCCTATCTGACACAATGCTTAGGGGTAGTCCATGTATCCTCACAACTTCTTTGAAGAAGAGATGAACAATATAACTGGCATCATGTGTGGTCTTACAAGGGATAAAATGACTCATTTTACTAAATCTATCTACCACCATATATACATTATCCAACCTTGTCTTGGTCTTAGGGAGACCTACAATAAAATCCATGCTAATGCACTCCCAAGGTCTATTGGGAATAGGTAAAGGTTGGTACAAACTTGCATTTATAGCTCCCCCTTTGGCTTTCATACAAACCACCCATTGTTCAACATATCTTCTGACATCTCTTGGCAACTTGGGCCAATGATAAAACCTTTGTACTAACTTCATGTTTTTGTTGTTGCCAAAATGCCCACTTATGCTACTGTTGTGCTTCTCCTGAATGAGATTTTCTCTCATTGAACCCTTGGGAACACACAACTAATTCCCTTTAAACAAGAGTCCACTTTGAAGAGTATATTCTACAAACTGACTATGAAAATGGTTTTGAAAATCAGAACATACCTTATATGCTTCAAAAAAGTCTTCATCATCTTTATAGAGGTCCTTGAAACTCTCTATGCCAATACTTTGAATTTGAACTTTTTGAACTGTCAACATCCTCCTACTTAGTGCATCTACCACCTTATTCAACTGTCCTTTCTTTTTCTTGATATCAAATTTAAAGGCTTGTAGATATTCCATCAACTTTAAGTGCCTATTACTCAATTTCTCTTATGTGTTGATGTAACTTAGTGCTTGATTGTTTGTGAACACCACAAACTCCTTAGGAAGGAGATAATGCCTCCAAATCATAAGAAGAGTACTTCTTCTTGGCTTCATTGAGATTTGTTGGAATTATATTGAGATGATGTACTGAGAGGGGAGGGGTGAATCAGTACCTCTAAAACTTTTCCTTGGTTAGCCCGTTAACCCTTAATCATCAGTTTGTAAATTATCTTATCTAACTGTTCATCTCTCTTTATGCATATGAAAACATATCATAAATTCTTTAGTATGTAACCATAATAGAAACATTCATGAAAATAGATAACACATGACACAAGATATGATATCGCAGAAAACTCCTGTTAGGAAGTAAAAAATGCGGTGGGGATTGTTACCCACAAGACTTCACTATCTTGAATAAATCCTTTATTTGCTTATCAGTAGCTGCCGTGTGTTCTTGATAGCTGATGTATTTTGTTTCTGACCTTTGCATGAATTTTGCCTTCTGCTCCTTAGATGCTCTTGGCAGCTATCAATAATAATGAATTCATATATTCACAATTGAGTTTGAACATCTATTTATGCTAGATTAGACTCAGTTCTTGATTCATGCATCGCAAGTTAACTCTAGATCCAAGGTATACAACTTGACCTTGATCTTTAGTTAGATATGTTTTAGATCCGTTAGGATGCATTAAAACATTTACATAAAGCTTGCTTGACCCGCAAGTTATGATTTAAAACAAATAAAAACTTTATAAATAGAATTACATTGCTTTATCTGTCGTGTAAAAATCAGATCCACAATTTGCGGGTTCTTTAACTAATTGTCGGTTCTGACGGTCAGTTTTCTTGGTCGTTGGTGTTCCTTTCTTGAACTTGTCGTCGGGTATGCCTTTTCTGTTCCTATCGGGTTAGTTCTAAAAATTGTGTCGCCGGTGATGCTTGTGGTCGCCGGTGGTGCTTGTCGATTCTATACTTAGCATTTTTCATGTGACCTTTGTATTCTGTCGGGTATGCTTGTTGTTTGCCGATAATGCTTGTAATCTACCGGTGATGCTTATAGTCTGGCGGTAATGCTTTAGTCTGCCGGTGATCTCTGTCAATGTTTTTCACTAAGTGTACTAATGGAAAAATAATATCATCAAGATTTTCACTAAAGAAAGCTATAGGCCTATCCTCTTGGCTTAATACTCCTACTTCCACTCCACTTGCATCACACTCTATTGTGAATAGCTTATCAAAACTAGGTAAAAAAAGGATAGGTTGGGTAGCCACTTGTTGTTTCAAATTTTCAAAGGCATCCCCTACTTCAAGAGTCCATTTGAACTTGGTTTTTAACCCATCCTTAATGGTGTCTAACATTGGTGCACAAATGCCACTCAAATTCCTTATAAATTTTCTATAAAATTGAGCTAACCCATGAAAGCTCCTTACCCTTGTTCCTATGGTTGGTGTTGGCCAATTCAAGATAGGCTCCACCTTTCTTGGGTCCATCTTCAAAGAACCTTGAGATACTACAAACCCCAAGTACACAAGTTCTTGCTTGAAGAACCGGCACTTCTCTAGATTGATGGACAACTTCTCCTCCTGCAACCTTTTGAGTACAATCTCCAAGTGTTTCAATTGTTCCTCCTTTGTTTTTCTAAAATTGAGTATATCATCTAGATACACCACCACATATCTTCCAGTGTAATCCTTAAGCACCTCATTCATGAGCCTCGTGAATGTGCTAGGGGCATTTGAAAGACCAAATGGTATAACTCTCCACTCATAGAACCCTTCAGTGGTGTTAGAAGTTGTCTTCCATTCATCCCCATATTTTATTCTAATCTGGTGGTACCCACTTTTAAGATCTAACTTGGTAAAATACTTGGCCCCTCCAAGGCAATCCATCAAATCTTCAATTCTAGGTATAGGCAATCTATATCTAATAGTAATTCTATTGATAGCCCTAGATTCAGTGAAAATTCTCCACTTACCACCTTTCTTGGATGCAAAGACCATAGGTATGACACATGGACTAATGCTCTTCTTGGTTAATATTTGGTCTAGTAGCTCCTACACTTGTCTAGCCACTTCTTGATTCTACTCTGGTGTGAGCTTGTAGGCTGCTTTGTTGGGAAATGAAGCCCATGGTATAAAGTCTATCTAATGACTGATAGTCCTTTTTGGAGGTAATGTTGTTGGTGTTCCATAATTGATTATGTCCTTGAAATTTCCAAGTAAGTTTTGGACTTCCTCTGGTATAGGTGCTTGTGTAGCCTTTCCTTCTTCCTTGGGTACCACAACTATAGCATAGCCTTCACTTTCTTCTTGTTGCATAGTATTAAGAAACTCCTTTCCACTGCTTAGTAAGACACTAGGGGTCTTTGACTATGTTTCTTCGTTATATAACAATGACTGTATCTAAAATGTTCTACCATACTTCTTGAATGAGATGGTGTTCTCTTTCCCATAATAGATAGATCATCTGTCATATTTCCATGGTATTCCCAATAGGAAATGACATGCATCCATAGGAAACACATCACAAATCAACTTGTCTTTATATCCTTCAATAGAGAATTCAACCCATGTTTGTTCATTCACAAGGACACTTTGCCCTTTATTCAACCATGTCCCCTTGTATGGGTTAGTATGGGGTATCTTTTCCAATTTAAGCTTCTTCACTGCCTCTTCAGAGATGATGTTATCTGTGGAGCCTAAATCCATAATAACCTTGCACACCTTACGAAGTATTTTACACCTTATCCTAAATAACTCCCTTCTTTGCTTTGGCTCCTCTTTGATTGGTTGTGTAATTAGAACTCTCCTAAACATGAGATTTTCCCCCATCTTCGACTCAATATGGCTAATCTCTGGTGACTTGACACTGTAGGTGTCTTTTTGAGAATATGCTACTCTCTTTTCATTGTTTGAAGAGGATGCTTTCTCCGGGAACCTATAAGCAAGATGACCCATTTGTTCACAACTATAATATTTCATGCTAGAAAAGTAAGAGTTACTATTGTCTGCACCTCTTCCTTTGTTAGAACCCCCTTGAGTTCCTCTACCTCTTCCATAGCCTCCTCTATAATTTGTTTCACTCCCGTGCTCTACAAGTTTAGACTCTCCTTGGATTCTTTGTTCAGTCCCTCTACCTTGGTATCCACCTCTATGACCTCTAGTCTCTTCCTCTTCCTCTACCCTTGGAGTTTTGATCTTGTTTCCTCCCACTCTTATCTTCAATCTTGATAGCCAATTGATAACACTGGTATACGGTCTTGTGACTAAGAAGAGTCATCTCTTCTTGAATACTCCACTTTAATCCATTTTGGTACCTAGCCACCTTAAGGCTCTCATATTCAAACACATTAGATCTCATACAAAGCTTTTGAAATTCCTCAGTGTAGGAATTCACATCAAGATCCTTCTATCTTAGGCTCTATATCTTCTTATGTAATTGGATTTCATAGTCATCTAGCATGTATGCCTCTTTCAATTTGATAATAATTCCTTTCCAAGTGGAAATTGGTTTCTTGCCTTCTTTCTCCCTTTCTTCTTGAATGAACTTCCACCATGTCAATGCAGAACCTCTTAGTCTTGATTTTTCTACTCTTACCTTCTGAGCTTTGATGATTTTGTTAATATGAATTCAGAATAATTAAGAGTGGGGGGGGGGGGGGAATCAGTTATCNGCTTTGATGATTTTGTTAATATGAATTCAGAATAATTAAGAGTGGGGGGGGGGGGTGAATCAGTTATCCTCAGGTCCATATGTGCCCATATAAAACTTTAAATCAACTTCAAAAACTCAGATCTTCCCAACAGTAACAAATAATAAAAGTGTACAGTTTACTGTATTAATGGAATAAACTTGCAGAAACTTAACAATAAAACACAATAATAACATTCACACATTTTGACACCATGATTTAACATGGAAACCCAATATGGGAAAAACCACCAGTAACATGATACCAAAATTTTACTCTTCTGAAGTAATGCCCTATGAGGAGCCAACCCTGTCAAAGGTTACAAAGCACACTATCAAATGTGACCTGGTTAAAGGATTTAATCACCCTGTTAGGAGTGGCCTTGTTAGAGGACTTGGAACATTCCAATCTAAATGTCACCTTGTTTAGAGGATTTATATAATGACTATTAGGTCAACCTGGTTAAAGGATTTTAACAGATACAATGGTTAGAAAGTAATCAGCAGGTGTGATCTGATTCATACAACTTACTTTGTAAGTCCAAATCCAGTTTCAGCTCTAATGCTAATTCACTGAGTGGCCTTCATTCTCATCTCAAACTTCAGATCTGCTTGGAAATCCATCAAGCAATCTCTCTCTGCTTCTCTGTTCAGCCTTCTCTACTTAGATCTTGCCAACCAGTCAATTAACCATGCAACACTTTGCATTTCACTCTGATATCTTAACAATAATCACAGTAGGTTATATTATACCTCTTCATTTAGGTCAGATAAATCTTTTTCCGCTTAACCAAGATCGTAGATCTTAGGTTAGGTCAGATCCAACAGATTTTTCCATCTTTACATTTAATTTACTTCTCCAATACAGTCATTAATTAACCATTGAATCTATGCACTAATAACGGTTTCTCATGCATTAAATGATTATGGACCAATCTTAATTAATACTGCATATCCCAATAAAATCAATTATGTTGGCCATAGATCTCAAATCTCATCAATAAACAAAATACTGATGCTTAGCATTTCACTATCTCCCTCGGCATTTCACTGGCACTCGACATCATCTTTGCTTTGCTCGGCATCACTCACTTTGCTCAGCATCAACTTTGCTTTGCTCGACATTAACCTTCTAGTGAACTTTCAGTGCTAGATAAATAATGTATCACTTTGCCAAAGTGCCAGATGATCAAGTACCTTGGTTTATACTCATAACTCAAACATTTCTTTGGTCTTCTTGTTATCCCATTCTTTTCAAATCTTCATCAATCAATGGATGAGGTACTCAAACATACAGCAATAGTCTTACCAGTTAAGGTTTGACATTAATGACAAAATAACAATTGTCTACATTGTAGAAATCTTTCCAATAGATTCCATCACATTCAAAGTGATTCTCCATGCCTTCTATCCAATGCATGACTAGATCTGCCTCCATCTTCCCACTGAATATTGGTATCCCTTCAAGAGCTTTTACACTCATGGCTTTCAAAGCCTTCAAGAAAGGTTCTTCTTGCAACACAAGGTTAGGTTTAGGGGTTTTTTCCTCTTCTGCAACCTCTTTACCCTTAGTTTCTTTCCCTTCTAACTTGTCACTGAATTCATCAGTCTTGGTCTGCACTTCACTCAATGCTTTCTCTATTTGGGCTATTCTTTCCCTCAATAGCCTATTGTCTACCTCATGGTCATCGACCTTCTTGGAAAATTCCACATTAGTATCCATGATTGAGGACCCACTAGATTCACAATCTAACATCCACTATGCAATCCCAAATCTTTTGGGGCTCTGATACCAACCTGATAGGGAGGTTGGATGAATCAATCACTGATTCATGCTCCTAGTCTTCTTCAGAGACTTCCAGAGTGTCTTCACTACACTCCTTGGAACCTATAATATCTTCAACACTTGTGGATCCCCTAGTCACTCTAGCCAACCTAACTATCAATAAAGATTCTACTAACCACACCCTAAACTTGATGCATTATTGCTTCACTATCCATAGCCCTTAAAGAACCTTAAAGGCTTGCAACATCCAAATTATTGAATTGATCTTACAGAGGTGTGGAGGTGATTTAAACCTTTCCAATTCAACCAACTATGGGTGTTAGGAGTCCCACCTAGTCCAACTAGTAAGTCAATTTCACCAATTCTTCACAAAATAGGCCTAATAGGCTACTAGCCCTATTAGGTCTCCTACTCCGAGAAAATAGAGATTTTCTCCTAATTCTTCCAAAGAAACCCTGCAACCTTTCTTGGGATTCTTGGATCAATTTCCAACCCCTCAAGGATTTTTGGGGTCTTGGGGTCACCACCTTTCGTAGAGTACCCTAACTCAAAATGAGTGATTTTAAGGGTTTTCAACCTTCCACTAGCTCCTAGACAAGATCTAATGTTTTAGGATATCAGATATATTGGTATGACCCTGTCCCTTTCATCAAATCTTGGAAAGACTTCTATCTTCAAACTCCAAAAGTAAATTTGGCTCTAGCTATCCACCTCTGCAAGTTGTGCTCTCTGCAACTTGGTCTTCCCTAGCTGGGCTCACCACTGGCTCGCCTAGGTCAAGACTTCAAAATTCACTCCTCTAAATTTGAGGTCCCAATCTCCTACATAATATATTTATATGGAGTCTACTCACTTTCCCAAGAGGACGTACAAAATGGAATGTGGGAAAGTGAGTTAGAACTCCATCTTTGCACACTGCCTGGATTGAACCAGTGACAGTGCCAAACAAAACTTATTTACAAAAAGAACACAAACCAAAGAAAAACACCTATCTAAAGGCACATAGAATTAATAAAAAACCTAATCTAAGCCATGCATGAGTTACAGTGCAAGCTTCAATCCATTAACTACCTACTATCATGAAATAACTAAAAATTGCACACAAAACAACACAAAATCTTGATTTCTCCATATCATTGTCCATACAAAGAGTGTCCAACCTTGCATTTTGGTCAATGCATGTATTATTTAGGGTGGTTAGGTAGTTATTTTCCTCTTAGGGATATTTTTCATCGAGTTTTAAAAACTTGACAATGTTGTCTGAGCAACATTTCAAAGTTGCAAAATGCAACTTTACATATTTTTGACAATTTCTTGCAAAATCAACTAAATGAGTTTCAATGCTCAAAAAACCTTACCAAAGACCCTAACCATGGTTAAAACATGGTTATAAACCATTCTAGACCCTACTAACATCATTCTGACATCATCATCCCACTTGTGCAAATCAGGAGGCTTTACAACTTTCTAGCCCCTAATTGCAACTTACAAAGGTCCTAAGACTCTATAGACTAAACCCTATTGTACTCTCTACTATGGTCAACATGACCTTAAGAAAAAAATTCCAAAATACCTTAAAGGTACACACAAAAAAAAATGTAACTTGGATTGTCTAAGCAACCCATGGGTGCTCCTACACCACCAACATTATGACATTTACATTTTTCAATTCCTTTTCACTATGCCAAGTATATGTGCAATGTCGATCACAAGGTATTTTAACTAATGCATCACAAATTATTTGAATATGGAAACAAAATATTCCTAGTCACTTTGTAGTGACCATACTTTGAAAGATCCTTTTTAATGGAGAATGAACTACTTAAAGGAATCTTTATATATAATGACTTAAGTCAAAAATTTGAACTTTTAAACTCACTGAGATGGAATATAAGTCCTCTTATATTTTCTTCATTTTTAAAATAATGTCCTATGTAACAAGAATATTAAATATATGCAATCGCTATGCAGAGAGAAAATGTTTGGTCTATAAATCCCTTTGAAATGGAATTTAATACTATGTAAGCATTATAAGAATGAATTTAGAATAACTGAGAGGGGAGGGGTGAATCAGTTATCCTCAGGTCTAGATGTAGTGAATAAAAACTTTCTGTATTTCAGATCTACTCGGCAACAGTAGCATAAGTTAGCAACTTTAATCAAGCAGTTTGTTGTCAATTGAAATTAACTTTTAGAAACATAACAGTAAAGAAAACCATAAGCATTCACACAAGTTGACACAAGTATTTAACATGGAAACCCAATATGGGAAAAACCACCAGTAACATGCTACCAAGTTTTCACTCTTTTGAAGTAATTCCTTGTGAGGAGCCAACCCTGTAAAAAGGTTACAATAACACACTGCTAGGTGTGACCTAGTTAAAGGATTTAATCACCTTGTCAGGAGTGGCCTTTTTAGAGGACTTAGAACATTCCAATTTGAATGTCACCTTGTTAGAGGATTTATACAAATGACTGTTAGGTCAACCTTGTTAAAGGATTTAACTAATACAATGGTAAGAAAGTAATCAACAGTTGTGATCTGGTACATACGACTTACTTTGCAAATTCAGATCCAATTACAACTCTGATGTTAACTTACTAGATAGCCTGCATTGTCATTTCAACCTTCTGATCTTCTTGGAAATCTGTCAAGCAATCACACATGCAACTCTCTACTTCTGTATTTTGCCTTCTCTGCTAGATCATGCCAAACAGTAAATCAACAATGCAAACCTTTTTGCATAAACATACACTCTTGCATTCATCCACACACTTCATGAATAACCCCTAAGGTTATCATATACCTCTATTTCTAGGTCAGATAAATCTTTTGCCGCTTAAACAAGATCGTAGATCTTAGGTTAGGTCAGATCCAACGGATCATTCCATCTTTGCATTACATTTACTTCTCCAAAGTAGTCTCTAATTAAATCTTGAAACCATGCATTAATTATGGTAACCCATACATTAAATGATGTGAATCAATCTTTAATTAACATTACATATCCCAATAAAATTAACTAAGTTAGCCAGAGATCTCAAATCTCATCATTAATCCAATTACTGTAAGTCGGCCAACATCACTGTTTTCACTCGACAATTTCAATGGTGCTCAACATTGACCAAATTTTGCTCGTCACAAACAACTTTACTCGGCACAAGCAACTTTGCTTGGCACAAGCAACCTTGCTCGGCACAGAACAACTAGAAAAACTATCTTTGAAAGATAAATAACTAATTACTTTGCCAGAGTGCCAACTGATCAAGTACCCTTTTATTTGCCTTAACTCAACCATTCACTTGGTCTTCTTGTTAAATATTCTTCATCAATAATAGATATGGTACTCAAACAAATAACAATAGTCTCACCACTTAAGGTTTGATAGCAATGACAAAATAACAATTGCTTGCATTGTCACTTTCCAACAATCTCCCTCTTTGGCATTGATGGCAACACAAAATATTAAAACAATGATTAAAAAGCATAGTTACCAACCAATCCAAAAATTCACCCGTGTTCCTTGATATGAACGAATCTTCATTAATGTCTTTAGCTTCATTTTGATTCTTATTTGTAAAACATTTCTCCCTCTATGTCTGTAATCACACTGTAATCATCTGTGTCTAATCATCTGTAGACTCCCTCTGAGTAGATAATCACTTCAATCTTTCCTTCTTTGTAATCTCTCTTTCTCGGCAATCTCTTCCTCTATATAGGTAATCTCTCCCTCAACTTCTTTCTCTTTATAGCTAATCTCTCCCACTTTGACAACAATGCCAAAGACGTCAATATCTTTATCATGTAGATCTGCAGTATCATGCTGATCCTATCATCTTGATTATGACTGATTTTTCTTTTCTGTCCTTGTTCATCTTCACAACTTTAGCCAGCATCCTAAAGTGTGACTTACTATATATCAATGTGTCAAATATTCTGAATGTAATATTTGATGCAACAGTACCATACATAACTTAATTAGCCTCAGTTAGGGGAATCACCCCCAATTTACCTCATAGATACTCATAAGCATCCTTGGGTAGTGCTTTTGTGAATATGTCTGCTAATTGTCCTTTAGTGTTCACATAATTTGGTCTCACTTCTTTACTCTAAACTAGCTCCCTCAAGTAATGATACTTGATAGCTATATGTTTTGTTTTTGAGTGCATCACAAGATTTTTAGAAATATTAATAGCACTTGTGTTATCATAATATATGACAACTGGGTCAGTGATTTCTTCCTTCATACCTTTTAGTAGTATCTTCAACCACACAATGTTAGAATAGTTAATTGCTGCTACCGCATACTCGGCTTCAGCTGTAAATTGTGAGGTGCAGTTCTATTTCTTGCTTGTCTAGGAGATCAATTTCTTTCCTAAAATAAATGCTCCATCAATAGTGCTTTTCCTGTCATTAGCATTTCCAGCCTAGTCAGAGTCAGTGTAAACTCTGAGTTCAAACTTGTCATTCTTTTTGTAGTATAGACCATAGTCATCAGTTCCTTTCAAATATCTCAGAATCCTTTTTATTGCCATCATGTGAGTTTCCTTAGGATTAGTAGAAAACCTTGCAACAATCCCAAGAGCTAAGGCAATATCAGGTCTACTGTGAACAACATACTGTAGTTTTGCAATCATTGATCTATAGAGTGTTTGATTCACTTCTTTTGTGTCATCATCTTTTGTCAGCTTCTGTCCAGTAGCCATGGGTGTACTCACTGGTTTGGACTCTTCCATTCCAAAAGTCTTCAGTATCTCTTTGATATATTTAGATTGAGTGATATAGATACCATTCTTCATTTGATAA
>MU227808.1:385849-413274 GCA_018584345.1 Thuja plicata | reverse complement strand
AAAAGAGGGATATTAATTAAATAAGATAAAATCATTTAATTAAAAAGGGATATTTTAATTAAATAAGATTATTTCATTTAAGAGATATTTTCTTTTATTTAAATAAGATTCTTTCATTTAATAAAAATAGATGTTTTCTTTTAATTAAATAATATTATTGAAAAAATGATCAAACCTTAGGAAATATTGAAATAATTAAATAAATTATGATTTTGATCAAGGAAATTGATTTGAATTAAAAATGTTGCAAAGCATTGATTTAGGAATTTGATAAATTGATTCTGGTCATTTGATAAATTGAAGAATGGGGGCCCATAGTCTAGGCGACCATTTTAGGGTTCATACAGCTGTCATTTGGTTTACTAGTCTGTCATACGAGTTTGACATTTTCTCACGTAAAAGTGCATTTCTTTGCGCCAGGCTGCAAAGTCTCGTGTGAGCCAGTCCAAATCTTTGTGTGGGAAGTATTTCTTCACGTGAAACTGTCAAAACTTTGCCTTATCAGTGAGCTATCTATTGTTTGTCCTTTGTGACTCTGCTTAGTCTAGTCTCTATTTGGGGTATGTCTGCATGTCTTCCTGTCTGTACGCAGTTTGCAACTAGATGTCTCAGGTTGAGAACTATGGGATTATCGCTTGAACTTGTCTTGTCTCTGTCTACCTACTCGTTCTTCTGTGTTGTCATACCTCGTGATGCGATATTCATTTCTCGGTTGTCCTAGCCTTATCTCTGATGAATTGTGTTGGGTATAATTCACCTATTGTCACTCTTGTGAACTTATCTTGAGACATAGTTCTAAGCATAGTCCTAGTTCACTCTACTTACATAATCTTTGTCTATGACTATTGCGACTCGAAGTAGCAACATATTCCCCTTACGTATCACTAGACGAGGTAGAGGTAGACGCCAAACTAAGGAAGAGGTCATTCCAACCTTGTCACGCAACTTGAGTACAGTGGGGGATCCTTGCATTCCTCTTCACCAGCTACATCTAGACATGGATCATCTCGGTCTCTCTCTCTCTCTCTCTTGTCATTTGACCTTACGTTAGTTTTTCATTCCCTGTGAACTTTAGTCATGTCTGAAACCCATTGTTTCAAGACCATCAAAACTATGAAGAATAATCATCTGAATCTAACTCTATCAACACAACAAGGGTTCCCATAGGTACAACACCTCAACATACTTTACCTCCTCGTAGTGAGTCTTTATGCATTACACACTTGTATACTAGCAAGATGGCAGACCAAAATCAATAGGGTGAACATAACAAATATGTTGATCAATCTAGAACTTCCAAGGGTAAATATCAATGTCCAAACAACCCTAGTGATGAGGAGGAGGAAATGACTTAGGAATATATCACAGATGCTTGCAAAAATAAACACTTTTGTAAAATGATGGAGATCCTCATGAAGGAAGAGAAGGATAAATATCTCATCGAGCTAGCTAATCAAGGGGCCAAGCTACCCTCAAACTACAATATAGAGACTCTTGTCACAAAGGAGGAAGAAACTGAAAAATCCCGATTATAGAAACAAGTTCAAATCATGCAAGAATAACTCCTTCAACTCATGGAGGATAAGGACAAACTGGCCACATAGTTCACGCTGGATAGCATTTGTCTGTTCCCATTTGAAAAAATTCTTTGCATGCCTCCTTTTCCTAAAGGAGTTGAACTTCTCAAATACGACAAATACTTGGGTACCTCTGATCCTCAAGATCATCTGAGAGAGTTTGGTTCTCTATCTATGGATTTTATACATGTTCAAACTTACCTCATGTGTTTCTTCCCATGTAGTTTGGGAGGGTCTACCATGGAGTGGTTCTCTATATTACCTACTGACATCAAGTCTTTTTATGAGATTGCCAACCTATTTTTGCAACACTAATTGCATAACATCCAACATATGGTTAACATTCATGATCTTTGCAGCTTAAAACAACACCATGGGAACCTTTCTTGACTTTTCTCCAGAGGTGGAGACAACTTTATATGAAATATTCTCGTAAAATACCCGAGTCTAAAAAGCTTGACATTTTTTTAGACAATCTTCTTCCCAATTTTGGGTACCAAGTATAGCTACAAGGTCCTTTGACCTTCGATGACATGATCAAACAAGTTGTGCAAATTGAAGCGTTTATGGTCAAGAAATGAGAGTTGACCCTAGACAAGGATAACAAATAGGGGTCCTCCTCCTTGAGAAAAGACAAACCTAAATTTTCTAACAAGAACCAGGATGGTGTGAATGATAGAGTTGTTGACAACGTAACTCCCAAGCCTCCAAAGGATGTGTTTGATCTTACTACCACTATGAAAGCAGCCAAAGCCACTGAAAAGGATGTGAAAGAAACTAAAACACCTTCAAACTATTCTAGATCTAAACCTTGGGCTCCTCGACCCAAGCGGGAGTACACTCCTCTAGGAGAACCCTCAACATGGTTTACAAGACTCTCTTGCAAAATAAAATACTCACTCCTCTAGACAATTCACATCCTTACAATCCAAAACCATGACCTTCTTGGTGGAATGAATCTATGTACTATGATTACCACCAGAATAAGGGTCACAAAAAAACTAGCTGCATTCAACTACGACATAAAATCTAGGACTTTATCCACAGTGGTGATGTTGTTGTGGGGAGTCACAACAAGAACTTAGATCACTAGGCATTCAAAGACCCCTTTCCTCCTCATGAGAAAGGTGAATCTTCTAAAGCTAAAAACACTCATACCAAGGTCAACTATACGTACACTACTAATGATAATATCATTAATATGGTTGAACTTATTTATGTCGAATACTATGACATTGTTACCATCAAGGGAAGAGAAGACGTTCCCAAACACAAAAGTCCCTTCATCCTGTGAGGGTCTGCATCCCATTCCCCTGAATAGGAACAATCTCTGGTTTGTGCAAATGGCATTACTCGGTCTCGTGCAAAGATCATTCTCAAAGGCCTTGAGCCTTCTACATCTACACCAAAACAACCTTTAGATAAAGCTTTTGTTGATACTGCCAACAAGAATTTGAAACTGGTCCCCTTGCCTAATGCTACTAATTACAACATACAATACCAATTGCAAAGAACCAATGCTTAGATTACTATCTTTGAGCTACTAAAATTCTTGTCTGCTCACAGGGAGATTCTTGACAAATCCCTCACTAAGGCAAATGTTCTGAAAGATTTAGATTTAGACCATTTTAATCAATGGTAGGTCACCTAACCTCATCTAATTACTTGTCTTTCTCTGAGGAATACGATCATTCCTTGAGTCATCTGCACAATAACCCCTACATATCAAGGTCATGATTAGCCCAAAGTGCAGTCGTCATGTCCTTATAGATAATGATGCTAGCCTTAACATATGCTCTGCTAGCTTGCTTTCTCAGTCAGGCTACGGAAAAGAATACATAGATGACCATAAAAAAATCACCATTAAGGCATATGATGAAGAAGAGAGAAAATCCAAAGGGCTAGTTGTGTTACCACTTTGAGTTGGACCCATCGAAAGGGATGTTATCTGTCAGGTGCTTAACATTCCCCTATCATACAATATACTATTGGGAAGAACATGGATCCATGAAATGCAAGCGGTTCCTTCAACCTATCATCAGTGCATAACATTCCCATTCTAAGGATCAAAAGTGACTGTACCTACCAATGCAAGCTATGATTGCAAGATTCTTACCAAATATACTGATAGCTTCCTTCCCACCAATAGAGAGTCTACTGAGTTATTTGATGTCCAGCTAAAGGAAATGGAAAAAAATCTAAAACTCAAGGACACTGGCATGGGGGTATTAGATTAAACCCGTGTTATCAATAATGTCTCTACCTCTGTCTCCATGTTCTTATGGAAAGCCTTGTGAGGATGAAAAAACTTCTACTACTCCTCCTCAAACACAATATGATGGCACCTTTGTATAGGCCACGACACCATTAGAGGATGAAGAAAAAAATAGGGCTATTGTAGCTTGGATCTCTAGAGGGGAAGATACACATGAGAAAATCACTCCACCTCATGAAATAGAACCTAAACAATATGGCAAGGGTCTCCATATTATGAAGCACTTTGGATATAAAGAGAATGGCCATATAGGAGTGAACAATAAAGGATTTCTCAAACCACTTGAAGCTAATGGTAGACAAAAACATGACACTGCAGGTCTAGGCTTCAAGAAGATCCCATTTCACTTAGAGATTCACAAATTTGTGCTAGAACCGGATCACCAACCGGAACTTGAAGGCACATCTACAATTGGAAACTCAGAGGATAGCTTTGATGAGGATTTATTTCCTTGTCCTATTTCTCTAAATCTTTCTGATCTCTTTGCTGAGCCAGATGATTTTATACCATGTGTCAGTACGGTGAAGAATGATAGTGACTCCGATGAAACTACTTCACTCACTCCACTAACATACGAGTGATGGAGAGAGATGCAAAATGCTAATCTTGGTCATCAAGGTGAAATATTCATACCACCGCATTTACAAGTGCGGTTTGAACAAGAAAAAATCCAACAAACCATCACTAATACACGAGATGAAAATGAATTGGATGGTGATGCAAGTGGTGATGAGGTACCTATCTCAAGAGGTAGTGACTCGCACGAGTATGAATTTGATTCCCTGCCTGATGTGACCTCTGAAAAGGATGTAGATACTGTACATGCATACAAAAACCCTCTCAGAATAGGTGAAGGGTCTAGTGTTAGGAAAAATGAGTTTGATTTCATCACTATCAACTTGTCTTCTACTACAATCATGAGGGGTCAAAGGAATTTGACTGCGCCTCTGGATGAGATTTCTTTAGGTCTCAACTTTCTAGTCCATGCTTTTGATGACTACACCATGAACGCATTAGAACTTGTCACCTCTCTTCCACTCTGCCATCCCGAGCTCATAGAATGGAACTCTTCCTCTCCATCCAATGAAGTCCTTATGTTCCAGGATGACTATGCTCTTTCCTGCTACCTTCACGTTGTCAAACCAGTAACTGTTGGAGATTTGCCCATGTGCAAATAGTTGACTGTATGTTTTTCATTGATGACAACATATAGTATACATCAGTGTACTGTATTCAATTTTTTGTATGGATATGTTGGAGCCTTGCGTGGTTGTTTTTATGTTGAAGAAATAGTTATTATACCATGTTCATACACGCAGATTTAGATGTTCAGTTATAGTTGAGTTATGTTGATCTGTTTACTAGCCACATTTTCAGAGGATTGTTTTTAAAGAGCTGACAGTAATTTTATAGATTCTTCAGTTACACCTATCTCTGGGATATGCATGTTTGGATTCATGTTTAGTTATGAGTCAAAGATGATTAACCAAAGGCACTAAGTGTGTTTCATCTGAAAAGTGATGTTTGAGTGATTTTGGTGAAGCCGACTATGTGAAGTGATGTGTCTATTCATTTTGAGTTGCGCAGTTCTAATTATGTTGCATGCTTAGTTTAGCCGACAAGAAAAGTATTGAAGGGATTCCTACAGCCGACGTGATCATATCCTTTGAATAAGATACATATAGCAGTTCATTTGTGATCACCAAGCGTGAATGATAGAAAAAGACACATAAAAAGAACAGAGAGTAATGCTAGTTGGTTTGGGATAGTAAAGCTATTTCATTCATCAGTTAAAGATCTATGTAAAGAAGTAGAGAGTGCATACAATTCACTGGAACTAATCAAGACATCAGGTCTATTTAAATAGTTAAATTATTAGATATAGTGTATATCTATTTTGCAAAAGTTTGCAGCCTTCATCAATTTAGCAGTGTGCTCTTGGATAGTGTATCCTCACCCCTAACAGGGTTATTTGTAAAAGACTCCTAACAGGGTTCGACCCTTAACCAGGTCATTGTACTTATTGCATTGTAAAGATCAACTCCTAACAGGGTTGTAAGATTTTCTAATAGGGATCATTATAATCTAGTGCAGTTATTTGTGGGTGCTAATTCCCAATGGGGTTTTTACCTATTTTGATTTCCCCATAACCAAAATTGTGGTGTTCTATTTTGTGTTATCTTGTTGTATTTATGCTTAATGTTATTATGTACTTAATTGAAGAAAAGAATTACAACTAGTAGATAACTGATTCACCCCCCCCCCCTCTTAGTTATCTCTTGGGACTATTTCTAACAATTGGTATTAGAGCCAAGTGCCTTAGAGAAAAAGCCAAACAACTTAAGGTAGATCATATGGCATACTTCAGAAAAGAGAGTCCTAAGTTTGATGGAGAAAATTATCTTGACTGGAAGACCAAAATGATAACACATCTACATTGCATTGGTTTTTAGATCTATGAGGTTGCTACTCATGCAATTGATGTTCCTACTTTAAAAGATCTTCCAGAAGGAGACTCTACTAATAAACACAAGGAAGTATTCACCCAAAATGCAATTGCCAAAGAAGCCCTAATCTGTGCCTTATTTGACAATGAATTTTTTGAGATTAAGAAGGCAGATAAAGCATATTCAATATTAAAATATCTAGAAGACATGTTTGAAGGAGATATCCAAGCCAAGAATGCGCGTAGAAAGACATGGAAGAAAAGATACAACAATTTAGAAATGCTACCTGAATAAAACATCAGAGCTTACAATAAGAGGATTAATGAAGCAGTTCCAGGAATCAACAACAATGGTGGAGAAATTTTAGAGGAAGACATAATGGACAAACTAATGACTACATTGACAGCAGATTATGAGAGCAAGATAAACATCTTGGATGAAACCATGCAAATTTCAAAAGACTTCAAAAGAGAAACCTTGATTACCAAAATTTCAGCATTTGAGATATCGAGATTGAAGACAGAACCTAAAATTGAAACAACTTTCAAAGCCTTAGTCCATGGTAAGAAATCCTTGAACATCACTAGTAATATTGACAAAGAAGAAGTTGATACAAAACTAGAAGAAATCATTGCTATGATCGCTAAGAAAGAAAGGAAGGGTAAAGGAAAATATGAAGGACAACTACCATTCAAATGTTTTTCATGCAACAAAGTTGGCCATTTTGCATCCAAGTATCCTACAAGAGTCAAGAAGTTCAAATCAGATTACAAGCCCAAATATACTAAGGAATGCTATCATGCTAAAGATGGTGTGACTGATGATGATTCAGGAGAGGATGAAATTAAATTCATTATAATTAAAGATATTGAAAAAATGATTGATGAAATAGAAATTAAAGATGAAAAGAAAGCACAAGAATTGGCTTTAGTTTCACAAGAAGACATCAGAACAGACTAGATCATAGATAGTGGGTGTTCACATCACATGATAGGAGACAAAGATATATTTGTACATCTAGATAAGTAAAAAGGTGGCATGGTTAGATTTGGAGATAACACTCCTAAACCTATCATAGGCAGAGGATCTGTCATCTTAGATGGAAAGAACAAGACAGATGATGTTTAGTATGTTGATGGTTTACATCATAACCTACTAAGTGTTGGAAAGTTGCTTGATAAGGATATAAGTTAGAATTAAAAAAAATAGGTGCATCATTAATAACAAAGAAGGAGACATGATAGCATCAGGTTCAAAGACCAAAGGTAATGTTTTTCAGCTTAACTCTGAAGTAAGTTGTTTTGTTGCAAAAGTGGATGATAGTTGGTTATGGCATAAAAGACTTTGTCATATCAATTTTGACAACATAGTAAAGATAAGCAATGTAAAGGCAGTAAGAGACCTTCCTATTATTGCAAGACCTGTTGATACTATGTGTAGGGAATGTGTGATGGGAAAGCATGTGAGGACCTCATTCAGAAGAAAACAAAACTCTACAGAGAACAAATTAGATCTAGTGCATACAGACTTATGTGGACCTAATCAAACAAGATCATACTATGGTGAAAGGTATTTCATTTTGTTTGTTGATGATTTCTTCAAAATGATGTGGGTTGCATTCTTGAAAGATAAATATAAAACTTTTGAGAAATTAAAAATATTCAAAGCTAAAGTTTAAAATGAGTCTAGATTAAAGATTTAATTTCTAAGATCTGATAGAGGAGGATAATTCACCTTTGATAAATTCTTCAGTACTGCAAAGAACATGGGATCAAAAGATAACTAAGTGCACCCAGAACCCCTCAACAAAATGTAATTGTAGAAAGAGGAAACAAGATAATACTTGACACAGAGCGCACTATCATGATTGAAGGAAAAGTTGCACACACCTTTTGGAGAGATGCAATCAATACAAAAGTCTATACTATCAACAAAATTCAACTAAGACCAGGCACAGACAAAACACCTTATGAACTTTGGTTTGGTAATGTACCTATAGTAAAATACTTCAGAATCTTTGGAAGAAAGTGCTACATCAAGAGAGATGATGGTGTTGGTAAGTTTGATGCTAGAAGCGATGAAGTTAGTTTTCTTGGTTACTCTACTAAGAGAAAAACTTACAGATGTTTTAATTCAAGGTTGAAGAAAATCATTGAAAGTGCACATGTGAATATTGATGAGAATTTTATGATTCAGGAGAGATATTATGAATATGCACCTATGATTGAAGATGAACCTAGACCTATCAATAAAGAAATAGTTATTGAAGAAATGTTTGACTGTATTGATGTATCATGCAATAACCCTGAACCAAGTGAATAAGAATGACAGATTACAGATGAGAGTGTCACACCTAAAATTTCAAAATACACATCTAGATACCATTCAAAAGAAGATATCATTAGAGATCAAAGCAGTAAATTTTTGACAAAATATAAAGAAAAAGGTTCAACCGTTGATGAAGAGGTATGTTTACTTTCACAAATTGAACCCTTAAGTGTTGAAGATGCGTGCAATGATTCAGATTGGTAAAATGCAATGCAAGAAGAATTAGATCAGATAATCAAGAATGATACATGGGAATTGGTCCCTAGACCTGGTGACAAAAACGTGATTGGAACTAAGTGGATATTCAGAAACAAAATAAATGAAGATAGTATAGTAATAAGAAACAAAGCAAGATTGGTATGTAAAGGATATGCGTAGAGAGAAGGAATTGACTACTCTGATACATTTTCCCCTATGAGCAGACTGGAAGCTATTAAATTGTTTTTAGCTTATGCAACATTCAAGAACTTTAAAGTATATCACATGGATGTCAAGTTAGCATTTTTGAATGGTGACTTGAAGGAAAAAGTTTACATAGAGTAGCCTGAAGGATTTAAATTATCAGACAAACCAGAAATGGTATGTACACTAAAGAAATCCCTCTATGGACTTAAACAATCCCAAGAGCATGGTATGAGAGACTTGACAGCTACCTGACAAAGATTGGATTTAAAAAGGGAGCAAAAAATTGCAACTTATTCATAAGAGAGACACTTGAAGGACTATTACTTGTTTCTATCTTTTTTGATGACATTATTTTTAGAGGTAATGACAAGCTTAGTGTAGAATTCTCCAAATAAATGCAGAGCAAATTTGAAATGAGCATGATTGGACCTATAAAATACTTTTTGGGATTAAATGTAAAGCAGACAAACAGAGGTATATTCATAAATAAGTCTAAATATGTGAAGGAAATATTGAAGACATTCAAGATGGAATATTGCAAGCCAGTAAGCACTCCTATGATAACAAGAAGAAAGCTTTCTAAAAATGATGAATCCACAGCAGTTGACAAAACACTTTACAAATCCATGATTGGAAAACTCATATATCTCACTCAATCTAGACCAGATATTTCTAATGCGATTCGCATTGTTGGGAGATTTGCAGCTGAACCAAAAAAAATCACTTAATGGCAATAAAAATAATATTTAGATATTTAAAAGGAACTATAGACTATGGTTTATGGTATCCTAATTCAGAAAATGTATAACTTCATGTGTACATAGATGCAGATTGGGTAGGTTGTGTTGATAATAGAAAGAGTACCTCAGGAGGAGCAGTATTTCTTGGAGATAGATTGGTTACCTGGACAAGCAAGAAGCAGAACTGTATTTCTTAGTCAACAACATAAGCTAGGTATGTAGCAGCAACATTGAATTACTCAACAATGGTTTAGATCAAGCAGATGATTAAAGACTTTGGAATTCTGATTAATTATCCTATTATCATTCATTGTGACAACACTAGCACTATTAATATGTCAAAGAACCCTATGATGCACACAAAGACAAAACACATAGAAATAAAATATCATTTTCTAAGAGAAAAAGTTGCAGAGAGAGAAGTGAAGTTGGATTATGTGAGCACCAAAGATCAGTTGGCATACATATTCATGAAACCTTTATCAAAAGATACTTTTGAGTATCTCAGGAAGAAGTTGGGAGTAATTCCCTTTCCCGAGTCTGATTAGAATTTACAGAAAGTGCATCAGTCCTTGGTGACTGATGAGTGGTTGACTACTCTACTTCTGGAGTAGTACCTGTGCTTATTTATATTTGACATCCTTTGCCATTGATGTCAAAGGGGGAGTATATAGTAAGGGGGAGCATATACTCTGGGGGAGTATACAGTCATAAAAACATAGTAAAAAGAGATGCAACAGTTAATAGGAACTTTTGATGAGGATATTGAGAAGATTGTAAAAAGAAAGAAGCCACTTTTGGATTGATGGTGTTTTTCATATCATATGTCACCATCAATGTCAAAGGGGGAGATTGTTGGAGATTTTCCCATGTGCAAATAGTTGACTATATGTTTTTCATTGATGACAACATATAGTATAAAGTAGTGTACTGTATTAAATTTTTAGCATGGATATGTTGGAGCCTTGTGCAGTTGTTTTTATGTTGAAGACATAGTTATTATACCATGTTCATACACGCAAAGTCAGATGTTTAGGTACAGTTGAGTTATGTTGATCTGTGTACCAATTAAAGTTTCAGAGGATTATTTTTAAAGAGCCGACAGTAATTTTATTGATTCTTCAGTTGCGCCTATCTCTGGGATATGTGTGTTCAGATTCGTGTTTAGTTATGAGTCAAAGATGATTAACCAAAGGTGCTAAACATGTTTCATCTAAAAAGTGACATTTTAGTGATTTTGGTGAAGCTGACTATGTGAAGTGATGTGTCTATTCATTTTGAGTTGCACGGTTCTAATTATGTTGCGTGCTTAGTTTTTCCGAAAAGAAAAGTATTGAAGGGATTCCTATAGCCAACGTGATCAGATGATTTGAAGAAGATATGTATAGAAATTCATTTGTGATCGCCAAGTGTGAATGATAGAAAAGAGACAGAAAAAGAACAGAGCAGAATACTAGTTGTTTTGGGATAGTAAATCTATTTCATTCATCAGTTAAAGATCTATGTGAAGAAGCAGAGAGTGCATACAATTCACTAGAACTGATCAAGACATCAGGTCTATTTAAATAGTTCAAATATCAGATATAGTGTATATCTATATTGCAGAAGGTTGCAACCTTCATCAATTTAGTAGTGTGCTCTTGGACAGTGTGTCCTCACCCCTAACAAGGTTATTTATAAAAGACTCCTAACAGGGTCTAACCCTTATCCAGGCCACTATACTTATTGCATTGTAAAGATCAATTCCTAACAAGGTTGTAAGATACTCTAACAGGGATCAATATACTCTAGTGTAGTTCTTTGTGGGTGCTAATTCCCACTGGGGTTTTTACCTATTTTGGTTTCCCCATAACCAAAATTGTGGTGCTCTATTCTGTGTTATCTTGTTGTATTTATGTTTAATGTTATTCTATACTTCATTGAAGAAAATAATTAAAACTAGTAGATAACTGATTCACCCCCCTCTTAGTTATCTCTTGGGACTATTCCTAATAGTAATGTCCTCCACCAGTGAAGACAATGTCAACATGAATGAAGCCGATATCAAGTATCTCAGTCACAAAATTAAAATAAGAAAGAATAGGCGCTCTGATGGTGAAAACCACATTATGGCAGTATCAGAGCCTAAAAAGTAAAAATAAAGGACGTATCCAAGGGTGAAAACCTCTCTTAGGCACCTGAGGATGGGATACTTAATACATTTCCAAGTTACTTTCAGGAAAGGTCATCAGTGCTGATTGAACTGACGTAGCCTGTGAACTTGGGTACAAAAGAAGAACCTCAGATTATTCATTTGGCATAGTCATTATTTAAGGAAGAAAAAGAGGAATTCATTGCCTTCTTCTGGAGCAGGATGAGAAAATTTGCATGGACATATTCAACATGCCAGGATTGGATCCTAATTTGATCATGCATCACTTGTCCATCACACCAGGTGTCTAACCTATCAAACAAAAGCTTAGGAAGATGCATCCACATGTGGCATTACTAGTCAAATTTGAACTAGAAAAACTTATTAAAGTTGTATTTATCAGAGCAATTGACTACACGGAGTGGATTTCCAACATTGTTCTAGTATCTAAACATGACAAATCGATCTGAGTTTGTATAGATTTCCAAGACTTGAACAAGGCATGTGCTAAAGATGACTTTCTGTTACCCAACATCAACATGATTGTAGACATGACTGTAGGTTGAAATTTACTCACTGATGGATGGTTTCTCTAGCTATAGCTAGATAAAAATTGCACCAAAAGATCAAGAGAAAACTACTTTCACATGTGCATGGGGCACTTTATGTTGGAACTTCATGCCTTTCAGGCTCAAGAATTATAGAGCTACATATCAGAGGGCTGTCACCACTATCTTCCATGACATGATGCATACAATGATGGAAGACTATGTTGACAACACTCTAGCTAAGAGCATGCAATGAAAGACACACCTTGTAGATCTAGGTCCTATACTGGATCACATGGAATAGTTTAGTTTATGGCTTAATCTGAAGAAATGCGCATTCAGGGTGACATTTGGAAAACTATTTGGTTACATCATCTTTGCAAAAGGCATAGAAGTGGATCTTGAGAAGGTCC
The DNA here is from genome assembly GCA_018584345.1 of Thuja plicata. Taxonomy (NCBI): domain Eukaryota; kingdom Viridiplantae; phylum Streptophyta; class Pinopsida; order Cupressales; family Cupressaceae; genus Thuja; species Thuja plicata. The sequence goes on along the minus strand of MU227808.1, from coordinate 400,410 downwards.
AAGCCATCGTGGAAATGCCACTGCTATGCAATATCATACAGATGAGAGGACTCTAATGCCGATTATAGTCTATCTAATGCTTCATCTCACAACTGGATGACAAGTCACAACCATTCACTAAGAATTTACACAAGGGTGTGACCTACAAATGGACCGAAGACTATGATAAAGGGATAACATAGATTAAGCACTATCTTGAAAATCTACCAATACTAATGCCTCATATTCCTGGGAAGCTACTCATCCTTTACATCTCTACTAAAGATACATTGCTAGGTGCCTTGTTAGCTCAAGAAGATCAGAAAAATAAGGAAAGAGCTATCTAATACATCAGTAGGAAATTGGTCTCATATGAAGAAAAATATTCTCTCATAGAGAAGGATTGCCTAGTAGTGTTATTTGCTTCATAGAAACTGTGACACTACATGCTTTCTCATACTACATGCCTCATTTCTAAGATTGATCTATTGAAATATTTTCTCAATAAGGCTACCCTCACAGGTAGACTAGCAAAGTGGGTCATGATACTCAGTGAGTTTGATATCGAGTATGTAGAAAGAAAGGCCATCAAAGGGTAGGAAATTGTAGATCAATTGGAAGAGGCACCTCTCATAGATCATCAACCATTGAACATTGAGTTTCCAAATGAGTCCATACTTCTTCTCACACATCAATTATGGACTATGTTCTTTGACGGATCATTCACCCAATAGGGGTTAGGTGTTGGGATACTATTCATCATGCCACAAAAGTACTCTTTACCCAAAGCATACAAGATTTTGTTTCCTTGTACAAACAACATCACCGAGTACGAAGCTCTGATCAATTGCATGAAGATCGCCATTGAGTGGTGAGTAGATGAACTCAAAGTCTTTGGTGATTCACAACTGGTCATCAATCAAGTAAATGACACTTATCAGAAAAAGGATGACAAAATGGTGCCCTACAAGCGGATGTTTGATGACCTCTGAAAGTACTTTGTACACATCACATTCCAACAGATTCCAAGGGTAGAAAACAAAGTGGATGATGTAATGAATACTCTTTCTTCTATGCCACATATGCCAGAGAATGACTTTTGACATGAATTCCTGGTGGAAATGTTACTCTACCCAGCCTATGACTCCCTTGAATCTGAGGTGATCTATTTTTTCATTGGACATGATTCATCCTGCTACCATCACATATACTCCTACCTCTATGACCAGATTGTTTTGGATACCTACACCCAGAATGAGAAACATCACCTAATCTGTAGTGCTTCATAGTATGTTATCATAGCTAACAACTTGTATAGGCGAGGTCTAGACAGTACCCTTCTTAGGTGTGTAGAACCTGATGAGTCTAAGCGTGCGTTAGTTGAGGTGCATGAAGGCATTTTTAGATCTCACTTGAGTGGCCTGACTTTGGCCTGTAAGCTTATTAGAGATGGTTAAAATTGGCCAAACATGGAAAAAGAAGCTACGCAATATGCTAAGTCTTGAAAATAGGATCAATTACATGGAAATATGATTCACGCCCCAGCCAAGGAGTTCATTCCATTCATCACTTTCTGGCTATTCTAGCAATGGGCCTTTGATTTGGTGGGTCAGATTCATCCTTCGTCATTGAATGGACACACGTTCATCATAACGGCTATAGATTATTTCACCAAGTGGGTAGAGGCAGTACCTCTCACCGTAGCAAATGGAAAATCTATGGCAATGTTCATACTCAATTACATCATCTGTAGGTATGGTGTGTCCTCTTCTATAATCACTGATAATGGAGGGTAGTTTAAGAACAAGGATCTGAAGGAGCTATGTTCTAAGTTAAAAATCACTCAACATTGGTCTTCCATCTATTATCCTTAGGGTAATGGATAGGTGGAAGCATCAAACAAAATGATCCTTAAAATTCTTCATCACACAGTTCACAAATCTGGACGAGATTGGCATCTCCAAATCAATCCAGCTCTCTAGGAATATAGAATAAGTATACGAACACCAACATGGACCATGCCCTTTGCTTTGGTTTACGAAGTAGATGCTGTGCTACCTATTAAGGTTGAGATTCCTACTCTGTGAGTCTCTCTAAAAGGCCTCATCACTGATGATGATAATAGAATATCTCAGCTGCAAAAGCTAGAACTACTAGATGAACACCGACAAGTGTTTTTTGATCACCTTAGAGAATATCAGAAACAAATGTCTAAGAGCTATAAAAAGAATTTTTTACAAAGGGAATTCCAAGTGGGTGATCTCATTCTGAGAGAGAACCCTAATAATCAACAACAACAGATCCAAAAGGGAAAATTTGAACTGAATTGGCTTAGTCTTTATGTTGTTACTGCAGTATTTGGGTCTGGTGCCTATCAACTCTCCACCACTGAAGGAGAGAAAATCAAGGAGCCGATCAATGCCTTTCATATGAAATAATTCTATAGTTGAGACATCATCCAAATGCTCCTGTACATAGTAAATTCCTAAAAAAATTCAAAAACAAATGGAAGTGTACTACCTATGGATGATGTTTCTCATTCACAATTTCTTCTTGTCTTACAAGAAAGGACAGTCATGGGAATAGCTATCTTCTTCTTTTCCCCCAAAATTCATCCAAATAAGTTTTTGTATACCTTGTCATGAGGGCACATGGCTTGTGTTGGCTCTAGTTTGATGAGATTTCCCACGGTTTTGCAGCTATATCTACTTGTTCAAAAGATCTATTCTATATTAGAAAATACTTAAAAAAAAATCAAAAAATTTCAAAAATACAAAAAAAAAGAAAAAGAAAAAAGTGTCATTGATAAAAGCCTGGCAAACATGCATCATGATAGCAAAAAAAAAATAATTTCTGCCAAGAAGGTGAAAACCTGGTTAACATATGCCTCTTGTTCCACAATGCTATATCTATCGCAGAATCACTTGGCTCTGTACAGTTGCTTTCCTGCTTTCATTTACTCATGCACATGCTCTCACTTACCTTAGAGACACTAACTTACATGGATTGAAACTGGTCGTACTGTAGGGACAAACTCCCTAGTGTAGGGGCACTGTCCTATTACTTTTCAGGATCTCTTTCACGTCAGTCACTAGTGGTTCTCACTACATCTTTCTACTGATGCCTAGCTAGTACTGAGATCTCTCTACTTGAGAATCTCTCATGTCCATCACCAGTGGTTCTCACTGCATCTATCTGCTGATGCCTAGCTATTATTGAGATCTCTCTACTTGAGAATCTCTCTCACGTCAATCACCAGTGGTTCTCACTACATCCGTCTACTATCACCGTACTAATGATGTTTTCTCGCAAATGATGTATGTCTACATTTTGACATCAATCTGTTGAAGTTGGAGTTGTACTCCGTGATCCATTTATCAAAACTCAATCTTGGTAAGACTTTGCCTTAGTTTGTATATAGCTTTTAGTCAATTTTGTGACACTTTGGTTCTTCTGAGAACCCTCTTGAATTAAAACTGATCCAAAATCATAACCTGAGGGAAACCAAATTGACTTTGTCCTCGCAGTATGAGCCAAGTTAGTCATCATTGTTTGCTACTAGGGGCAAGAGTCCCAAATTTTATCATATCTTTGGATTACACTAGAGTGAGTAATGTTGTCATTTCTGAAGGACATCTCACTACTGACACAATAGGTGTTTCTCAACACCCTAATCAAAAGGGTTTATTAACACTATCTTTGGACGCATATGTGTTTCTTAACACACATTGGATACCGCAAACTTAAACAACATATTGATAGCAATCCAACACATTGCACTCACAAACACGATAATGTTTCTCAACACCTTATACATATACACATAAAAAAACTTTGAAATTGGTTGAAGTATGCTGAACTTCTATTTGTATGATGTATATTTTCATTAATCTCTTCTTTGTCTACTTCTTGTTGGTGTGGTCCTGACGATCCAACAATGTCCAATAAATAGGGTGTATGTGATAAGAGCTCCTGCATTCAGGCAGAAAAGTCTCACATCCCTTGATCCTATTTATTTGTACACCAGGGTGAGGTTGGAAATATCTCCTTGTTATTGCTCTGCTTATTTACACAAGATCACACTCATGGTTATCTTGGATTTGAATGCCCCGATACTAGTGTACTCTTGCAACATCAACTAGAAATAATGTTTAGGTCATCTTGGCTGTTGTGCCTTGATGCTTATGTTGGTTTCCCATATCTTATCTAATGAAGGTCATATTCATATTATTATAGTTGTAGTGGCACCAGTAAGGATTGTATTGACTCTGATGTTCCAAAAAATGCTCTTTGATGAAAACTATCCAATGGGTCCAACAACCAAATCCTAGGAATCACATCTAGCTTAGGATTGCACTTTCATTCTAGAATTGCATCACGATAGTGTTTTTATGGTCTCTTCATTGTGTTCTCCTAGATTTGTATGATGAGGGATTCTTATTCAAGGTTCTGGCTTCATCACGACTGCACAAGTGTTCGATCCTCGCTCTCGATCTTCAAAAGTTCTTTTGTTTAGCATCTATCATACATTGTGATATCCTACATGAGATGTTAGTACCATATACATTGCATTTACATATCTCCATTCACAAGTGCATTAACATAAATCATCTGTATACATACATATCTACATCTACATGTGCATTTTATTCATCCATAAAATCAAAACATGTGCATTTCATACATATTCATACACTTGGATATAATTTCATACATCTAATCATCTAATCATCTAGCATACATCTCATAAAGTACAAACATGACAAGTGTAATGATACCAAAAGAAGAGCTCATATATATATATATCTTGAATGTCAATACAAAATGAGTGCTACTCAAGCGCAGTCTATCTCAAAACAATGTTATAATACAAAGATGTCAACGCATCAGATACATCGTGTGATACAATATGCAAAATTGATCAAAAAGTGCCAAATTTGGGCACCTACTCCACTCCATCAGGAACCACACTAACATAAGCTACATAATAGTATGCTTCCCTAGAGAATTGATGTCATGTCTCCTCCCAAGGTCTATCTAGCTATTCTCGGACCTCTCAGCTCTCATTCTTTGTCAGCTAGCCGTGCATCTCAAACCGCCAGCTGTATCTCCAGGCCCCTAAGCTTCTGTTGCATAGTTTGGACTCTCTCTGGATCTCCGTAGGGCATCCTATGTCTATTCCAATAACTCCCCTAGCACTGGAACCTGTGTAGGTTTCTCCTTCTGCTTGGCTGTATGCTCCAACATCCTCCATCTGGAGTGCCTCTCTTGTGACTCACTACTGCTAGCACCAGGATCAATCCTCATCTGACAAGGAGGGATGTCAAACTGTGTGGTATGTGGTTGACACCCCTGATGTGGAGGTGACTGTAATACCCATTGTGGTGGTTGTTAGGGCACCTGCTGATGCAACACCCGCGCTGGTGCTCCCATACCTACTAGATCTATGAATCAGGGGAATGGATGGCTAGCAAAATACTCCTTGTATGCTGGTGTTATGCCATCATCTGCCACCCCAGCCATGTAATCCTAGTGAGTCAATGCTACTCCCCATGCATCTATCATACTGTGACATAGATTTAGGTGTGCTGACCACCCCTTCTTCACCTCATCGATGAAATGATCATAAGAATAATAATCCTGTGCTATGTCCTAAGGTCGGACAAACTGCTGCCACACCCGTGTCAAAGGAAATCTCTCGATAAATGTAGTCGAGCGACCGATCAGTGGCTGTGAGAAAAACATGTATCTGAGCTGGCCCCTAGAATCATCCTAGGCCTCAATCTCTCTCCAAGGTCGCCACACTACTGCTACCATGTAATCTATCTATGACCGCCACTGCTTAATCTTACCCAGTGCAGGCTAGGTCATCTAACCTCTATATCTTCATATGTAAGGCTCATGAGGCTACCTCATATCTAGACAAACTGACTTGGAGATAGGAATGTGCTCCCATGCCCACACCTATAGCATGAATACACCCACAACCGTGCTCTTCGCCTCTCTGTAGGTGATCTCATGCATCTCATGGTACATATGGACCAACATACATTGACCCCACCCATACTGCATTGGCTCCTCTAGCATCTACTATAAAATCCTACCCCACTCACACTCTAAACCATGCTAACCATGGTTTGACATCAAGTTACACCCCAGGAATGGTGCTAATACCATGGCCAATCGGTGCCTCGACCCGTGCTCTCTGATGAGCTCCTCCTATGGGATAGCTCTGCCAATGACAAGATCATCCTGTAAGATATCCCTAAGTGTCATCATCCCTACCTGCGGTTGTATGTCATACTCAATCTATGGACCATGGAACGGGATCCTAAGTATCCCGTATATATCTTTTGGGTTGACTATCAAATCGCCTAGTGGAAGGTGGAAGGTGTTCGTCTCCTAGTGGAAACGCTCCACCAATGCTCCTAGTAACTCATGATTCACCAGGATATTGGGTACCTCCAAGAGATGTGACAACCCAAGTGCATCAATGTTGGCAGGCTCTACATCATCTAACTATCTAACCAGTCCACCAATGGCTGGATGATGTAATATGAAAGCAATATATAGAAAGTCAACTTGAAAAACAATCAAACAACAACGCACAATTAGTACTCGGCTAATAACGACAATTAATGCAAAATAAAGAAATGAAGCTACATAGACATCCTAAATAGGGATACAAAGCTGAATAATATGCTAACTAGACTGAATGATGATTCACTACAGGACAAAATTGCTCTTCTTTCCCCGTGCAAAGAAGTAGCAACATTTGTGCAAAATTTCATGCGAAGAAGTACATCATTGGGCACAAAGATTCACTGTCGCGCAAAGTTTTGTGAGATCTTCCATGAGAAAACCCTCTTTCCAAAGGTTTCTCATGTGACACATGGGTGTCTCTCATGCAAGGTTATGCCAGGGCACCCATGAGGAAATGTTTTTCAATATTTTCTCACTCGAACTTTTGCATCATCAGGCGCAAAGAAACTAGTTCTTCGCACGGGATCCAGTGGTTCAAACTTAAAAACACGCTAAAAATGATGAAAAATCAAGGAAATGTGACAAAAATTGAATCACTAGAGAGATACTCGAGCACTTACCGATACCCCATACACCGTTGGTCGACTGTGATGCTTGGATCACTCGAAACGGTGAGAATTGAGGAGGACCACTTTTTTCGCTCAGAGATGCTCTCGCAAAAGTCAATGGTTCAAATGAATTGAAAAAGGCCCTTTTGGCCTATATATAGGTTTCGACCTAATTTTTAAAAATGCTCCATTTTGCATGCAAATTTCACCCTTGGCTAAATCGATTGCTCTGAATCCATTTTCAGGATCGAAATCAAAATCTGACACTTCTATATAGCTCAAAATCACATTTTAAATTTTTGGGACTGATGCGATTGGATGCTTGTGCAGTCAAATTTTTGACTTCGCTTTTTTGTCAGAATCATATCCAATCAATATTTTCTCAAAATCTTCAAAATTTTCATTAAAAGTGAACTTTGGTTAACCCTGGTCAAACTTGGTCAACTAGACCTCGAAATCACTTATGAATCTTCCAGAATCTTCCATAATCTATTCTGAGTTCTTCTCAACCTTCACTTCAACATCTATCTGCAACTTATTGCTTTCAATCACCATTAAGACGTGTCATCTTTCCATTTCCCTCCCAAGGGGGCAGGATGATTACATCATTGAATCACTTCGAATCTATTTTAAATAATCTGATCTGATTTCAAAAAGTCCTCCTTGCTATGGGTATCTCATAACTTGAGACATGTTCAGTTTTCGTACTTCATAGTCAAAACTAGGTATTGCACAATTTTGAATCACTAGGGGCATCTCTGTTCCTTACATCTTGTCATCTCATCTATTAGGTATTTGAGCAATATAACTCAGATCCCCAAGGATCAAGCTTCATTCTGGAGATGGTTCTCAAAATCTCATTGTTAGGTATTTGAGAAATCTAACTTAGATCCCTGAGGATCAAGCTTCGTTCTTGAGATGGTTCTCAAAATCTCACTGCCAGGTATCAGGACAATCTAACCTGGATTCCTCAGAGTCAAGCTTTGTTCTAGAGATGACCCTCAAAAGCTCTTCTAACTGGTGTTTGGGAAACCAACCTAGATTTTGGAGAATCAAGCTTCATTCTGGAGATGATTCTAAAACTCAATCTAACTGATATTTGGGCAATCTAACCTAGATCTTGGGGGAATAAGCTTCATTCTGGAGATAGTCCTAAAAATCTCTATTGACTATCTTTCAATAAACAGGTATCAGGGCAATCTAACCCTGACTCCTAAAGATTGAGTCTCATTCTGGGGACAGTCTTTTGAAAGGTAAAATCTATTAGGTATTTGGGAAATCTAACCCGAATTTCTGAGAGTCAAGCTTCATTCTGGAGATGATTCTGAAACTTGATCTAACCAGTGTCTGGGAAATCAACCTGGATTTCAGAGAATCAAGCTTCATTCTGGAGATAAGTCTAAAACTTAACTTAACTAGCGTCTCGACAATCTAACCTAGACTTCGGAGAGTTAAGCTCCATTCTGGAGATGACTCTGAAACCTTCCTCAATCGATCTTTACATCATCAATTATCAAAATCAATCTCAACTATTATTCTATGCTTCAAACATCATACTATTCTTTGAGTCAATGCACTACTGGCACATCAATTCAAAGAGGGGCAAAATGTAATACCCCAAAACTGGCATCTTGCAACCCTAACCAATTTTGTTGCATTTGTCGACTTTCTAAATCATCAAAGTCCTATGGTACTAGGCAATCCCAATTTTTGACTGAATCTAGTTGACCTAAGTGTCAAATGCAAAAACCCTAAATCTAGATTAATCACATACTATATTTGATTCCTAAATATCAATTACAATTGGCTAAATAAACCCTATGATTGAATTAATTTAATTTCAAAGTCCTGAAATACATAAAAAGAAATTAAATAAAATTTGATTATTAAATAAATATCGTCATTTCAATAATTGAATTTAATTATTCAAATAATTGAGAAAGTACATTTATCAAGTCATATTTCATTTATTTAATCAAATAATCCCTCAAAAATCCTCACTTCAGTTCAGAAATGGAAACACTGAGCTAACTGTAATTCGAAAGTGCAACAAACTAGTTAACCGTTTCATTCACTCCAAAAGCCAATAGTTGATTGTCTCTCTCAAGGAAACTTACCGTTCTAAACTGGACTCTCATTCAATCTCCACCGTTCATCCCATTCAATCTTGACCGTCGATTGATTTTGGGATTCTATAAAAAACCCTCTTGTCTCTCATTCAAAAAGGAAAGAATGCATATTTTTGGAGCATCAAATCACTACTGGATTGTTAGCTCAAATTTGTGTACATTCAAGCTTTCATTATTCTCATTGTTATTGCAATAGATTAACATCATTAATAGATTAATAATGCATTTCACTATAGCTTAATTTCTTTCAATTATTCTTAGCTTAATCTCATCTTCCATTTCTAAATTAATCTTGCATATTAATTTCTAGATTAAATATTGCATTTGCATTCTAGATTAAACCCTCCATTCTCAGATTGGTCTCGGTTGTTGGACTCTCAAATTCTGAGAGCTGCTCAAAGCCCCATCTAGATAGGAGGCAACAAGTTGGCTCATCCAGGCAGGCAAGATGAATAACTTCATATTCATTCATGTATGTGACTGATGAATAAGGACCATGTTGAAGTGTATGGCTAGATAAAGAGGTCAACATTTAACATATACAATACCCAAAAAGATAACTTCCACCATAATTCCTATTATCCATACCAAATTGACTAAGTCTAAATACATTTGAACCCAACACAATAAATGTATCAACATGTCTGTTAATACATCATCAATACTTAATATTTCTACCAACACTTCATCCTTCAAGCAAGTCTACCAACAACACTTGAACCTTATAACAAGTTTTCCACCAACACTTATCCTTCCAACAAGTTTGACATCAATGACAACCGCCAATACTTCAACCTTCCAACAAGTTTGTCATATTAACCTTAATCTTGTCATTAATTAAATTAAAATAAATTAATTTACCTAGCCACATAATAAAATTAATTATATTATTCCCCCTTCACTAACTCAGTTGACTTCAAAATATGACAATTTTTTTTGACGAAAGATGTATAATTAGATGTATCATCAGGTACATATGTATTTAATGTGCAATTTTTAATTTTTTTTAAAAGATTGATACCCGACATTCATTGAAATTGCGACGGTCCATGATTTTCATTGCTATTTAGACATACACTTAAGGTCAATCATCCCCTTGCATCAAATTGTGGGCCGACATATGGTTAGCTTCCTTAATTTGTGGGCTAATGGGTATATGGTTAGCGTTCGTTGGGGTTCTGATGAATGTTTTTTAATAAATAAAATTGAGTTCGACACTTTATCTATAATTGCAACAATATTTTATATACTTGTGAATTTTCTATACTTGCAAATTTTCTATACTTGTGACAGTTTTTGGAGGTTATATGCCAAAGTTTTTGGGTGCAAAATATCAGAATTATTAGATTTTGTTAGTTATCTATGATTAAAATTGATTGGAGTGTGAGTTTAATATTTTTTGAAGATCCAAATATTCAAGCTTGGTAAATAAAATTCATGCCAGATAATATTAGTGGAGAAAAAAATGAAGAGACACTTGATAGATTGTGGGCTAGATTGAAAAGAAAGGGTGATAGGAAATTTTATTGTCCTTGCAATAATTACAAGGACTTAAAGATGAGAATACTTTTAATCGCAATCTCATGGATGTTAAGGTATGTCATATATGTCTTATTTTTTCATCTATTTTTTTTGTTAGTTCATACTAATAAATAAAGGATGAAATATGTATCATAAATATTCTTTATATTAACAAATTATTTTTTGTCGTAGATTGATAGGTGAATTTTTGTTACCATCATCAAATATTTTACCTCTCTCATACTGAGATTTATCTTCTATTATGAAAGATATTGGAATGGAGTATCAAGTAATAGATGCATGTCCCAATGGTCATATTATATATCATAAACAACATGAATTTGCAATAGAATGCCCAGTATGCCTTATCCTTAGATATCAAACATATCAACTAACAAAAAAGGTGCCTCACAAGGTTCTTCATTATATTCCCATTATTCCACGCATGCAATGATTATTTAGGTGTGAAAGCTTAGCATAATTTATGGATTACCATTTATAGAATAGAAGTGGAGATGACATTCTTCAAATGCCTACAAATGGTTCTAAATTTAGGGACATGGAGGAAAAGTGGTCACACTTTAAAGAAGAAACTTGTAATCTTAGGCTTTCATTGGCAGCAGACGGTGTCAATCCATTTTGAGAGATGAGATCTATTTACTCAGCGTGGCCTATTTTTGTTATCAACAATAACATTCCTCCATGGATGTCAATAAAGAGGGAGCACATAATGTTGGTGATGATTTTTCATGGTATTTGTTTACATTAAATTTCTTTAACATAGTAGCATCTCATTTATCTTATTTGTTACATATTGAATTTTTTTTTCATTTAATAGTCATGTATATTAATTTATATATATTGCAGTAAAATGATTATAATAATTATGTAATGTTTATATTCATTCAACTAGGTAAGTACCAAGTTAAAGATATGAATGTATATATCGAGCCTCTTATCAACGAGTTACTAAGTTATGGAATGGTGTCACTAAGTATGATGTCTCTATACCAATATGAAAAAGACGATTTCAATTCCATGCAATGCTTGTATGGACAATTCATGATGCCCCAGGGCTAACACATTTTTCTTGTATGTTATAATGTTTGACTGCACTACTTAAACAATATTTAATTTTGTGAAGTAGATATCATGCATTTTTTAAAATAATCTATTCATTATATATAATTATAAAAATTGACACATTTAATCTAATTATATATGATCTTGCAGGTCTTCAAACAAAGGGAAAATTTGCATGTCTAGTTTGTGGTCCAAAGATGAAATCTCATCATTCAACAAGTTTAGGAAAGTAGGTGTTTGATGAGTATAGACACTTCCTCCACATAAATAATAAGTATCAAACTACTGAAAACATCTTTTTAATGAGAAATAAGAGACAACAACAAAACCATGAAGAGTGATTCATGATGTAATTTTTAATATTTTTAATTTATGATGTTACAACTAATGTAGCTCTCTTAGAAATTTACATATGATTAAATCCTAATTAATCTATGACTATTTATAATTTGACAATATCCTTGGTTATTTCATTCCCCAAAAAATAGTGTTTCCTCGTGTTGACCCCACATAGTGACATGTGAATGGGGCCAACATTAATTTTTTTTCAATTTGTGCTTGTATTGAGTGAAACTTGACATGGTTAGCCTAGACACACACATCAACAATATGGGAGGGTTTCAAGACTCAAACATGACCCATACAAACATTTCGATAATATGGTAACAAATTTATTACATAAATGCCAATGCACCTTGGAAGATGATGCTCACATTAGGGTAATACTACAATAGTGGGTTACACTTTTCAGGAGGAAGGAATTCGCCCTGAAAAGCATGGCCCACTAAAAAATTCATCATACTTTCAATCGAAACAACGAAACACTTTCGATCGGAAGTGAGTAACTTCCGATCAAAAATACCTAGTTACTTTTGATCGAAAGTAACTTGCTTACTTTCGATCGAAAGTAACTAGGTTTTTTTTGGCGGAATAAAAAACCCGTCGAAACAGTCATTTTCACCTTTTCGGCTCGGTTGAAAGTAATAGGAGAGAACAGTGGGCTTCCATTTTATCGAACGTCTTTATCAAGTTTTTCACATTTATAATTTGCATATTTTATTGTTTTATAATATATATTGTTTGTATATATGCATTATAATGTTTTTATATATATATTATTTGTAAATTTATATATATATATATGCATGTATATGTGTATATATGCAAGTATATATATATATACATATATATGTGTATATATACATGTATATGTGTATATATGCATATGTGTATATATATGTTTATATATGTGTATATATATGCATATATGTGCATATATATGTGTGTGTGTGTGTGTGTATACATATGCATATATATATGTGTGTATAATGTGCATATGTGTGTACATATGCATATATATATGTATATATGCATATATATATATATGTGTATACATATGCATATATCTGCATATATATGTGTATAATGTGCATATATATATAGTGATGACATGTAATTGATTAAATGTTTGACTATATTAAGTTGAAGATGATGCAAGACGTTAATAGTTTGTATTGTCATTGATGTTAACTTGATATCATCTGTATGGTCATATACATAATGCCAAAGACTTCAAAGAATCAATGAAACAGAGGTTATACTTTAAGCAATGCATAAAAGTCAAGTATTCACTAAGTGACAGACTACACTGGCGGAGTGCACACCATCGGTAAAGATAGAGATAAAGTCACAGTGATACCTGACGAGCAGAAGATAGTGTTGCCCGATGAAGCAGAATCACAGGATGCCCGATGAGCTAAAAATAGTGTTTCTCGACGAGCAAGATTCAATGTTGCCCGACGAGCAAGATCCAATGATGCCCGAAGGACGGAGATCTCGAAGCTAACTGAAGTTGCACCGATGGAACTGACAGTTGTCACCGGCGACGAACTGCATAATTGACTGACAGAACAGAGAGATCAGAAAATGACAAAATATCTAGCTGGCAAAGCTTAAGGATAGACTTAACTAGTTGTTTTATTTGTTTTATTCAAACTGTAGTTAAGCAATTGATTTGTACAGTTGGCAAGAAGATAACTATGAGATAAATTAGGAGTTAAAGCCATAAATCAATTTGGCTGGATTTTTTTCACGCCAAGAATCAAGAATCAAGAACTAGAATTAAGGGATATCGTGTCTATTTAAGAGACAAGCATAATTCACTTCCAAAGAAAATCAGATACATGGGGGAGTGAATTGATGGAAGATGCTAAAGAGAAACTAATGAAGGATAAACTTCATGTAGTCCTGATCAATCAAGCTAAGGGAGAGCTAAAGAATTCTGCAGACACCGATGAAAAGAAAAGCACAACATCATAGAGCAGAAAGATTTAAGTACAAAGGAATTGAATTGATGAATTGAACATAAAGATATTGTAAGTAAATAGATCTAAAAATCTACAATTTAGTTGCATTAGGAACAGGTCATTTTGTTTCAGTTTAACCATTAAAGCATTAAGTCTCTTAACAGAGCAGGAATTGATAGTCTTTTGTAATTGAGGTATATCCTAATAGATTATCAGAAGGTTGACTCATGATAGTAGCATTGATCTTACCTAAAGCCTATTAACAGTCTAAGAAGAAGGTTGATTCAAGGATGGTAATAAGATTAGCATAAAGCCTATTGATAGTCATGAGATTGATTCAAGGATGGTAGCGTAGATGCCAGATACTAAGTGACAACCTATGTATAAAAATCCTCTAACAAGGTCACACTTAACAGTGTGTTTGTAACCTTTAACAGGGTTGGCTCCTAACA
>MU227808.1:337973-358870 GCA_018584345.1 Thuja plicata | reverse complement strand
AGTGGTTTTTCCCTTAACAGGGTTTCCACATTAAAATCCTTGTGTTATATGTGTATGGTTTATTACTTTATTGTTTTACATTCTACATATGCATTTATGGATTGATTGGTATACTCTGCATATTTACCGAGTATCGGTAAATACAGTTTACTACTTATCGATTATCAAGGAGAATAAGGACAGACAAGGTAAACCGACAGACAGTTATTTGTTTCAATTATTTCAAAGGAAAACATCTTATAGGGACTTAATAATCTGAGGTGTATTGATTGTAGATTAAAGTTTAAATTGGATAAATTTTTGAGGCCACTGATTCACCCCCCTCTCAATTATTACTAACATATATGCACATATATATGTGTATATATATAATTTATGCATATATAATATATACATATATGTGTATATATGCATTAATCCTCATGGTTCTTTCATGACCCAAACCTAAGTGTTAGCTCAACATATTTTACTTGACCCCGCATAGTGACATGTGAATGGGTCCAACATTAATTTTTTTTCAATTTGTGCTTGTATGGAGTGACACTTGACATGGTTAGCCTAGACACATGCGCTGATGATATGAGAGATTTTTGAGAGTCAAACATGACATCATTCTATATAAAGTCATCTTGTCCTTCCTAATAATACAAATTACCTTATTCTTTGTCTCTTTCATATATTATTTTTAGCATTTATTTGGTTAATAGTTTAAAGAGATGAGGCTCTCTGAGCCTCACCTTGGATCTATTACACACCAGTTTGTGCATGTTCATTAACAATTAATATTTAGATGATATTTAAAAAGATCATTGAATATAAAGATGATAATAGGAAGCTAAAAAAATGAGTACATTTTTTTTATGGAACCTAAACCACAAGCTTTTTCACTCTAATGCTAAAACAAGGTCAAATTAACCCCTAACACCTATTGGAAAATTAAAAAATTGTGAAATTATTTCAAATTCACAAAAATGTATTAACCTTTTAAAACCACACTATATTTTCATTAACATTGTATTTAGGCCATGTGTGTGCAGGAGAACAACATAGCATACTGCGCTGAGACCCTAAGTGGAGAGCTACACCGAGAACCACTGCATCGAGCCCTTGAGTGGAGAGTTGCGAGACTTCACTGGATAGGTACTACAAGACCATTGAGTCGAGGAGGAAGACTAGGAACCATTTAGCATGAGGAAAGCTAGAGAAAGAGGTGAGGGCACTCAGAAAGGGAAAATCAACCAAGGGACAATGAATGTAAGTAATTTTTCTCCCACATTTAGAAATATATTGCTTACTGATTAGGATTTTTTATTCAAGTAATCAAAGACTATGGAGCCTAGTATTAATAGTCAGTAAGCCATATACGAGCAATGTGGATAACATTCAACAGTTGATTGGAATTACAATCAATGACAACACTATACAGGAGATAAGGCATCAAATGATTGCAGACCGATCCATATACATACATATGCGGATAAATCGACAAACACCATTAAGCTATCATTGCCCCATATTAATATTAATATCTATGCAGCTAATTACTTCATCAATTATAATTCAATATTACAAAGGTGGGTTGCAATCATATAACCAGAATAATTGTGACATAACAAGCATCGACATTAGATGATATGAAAGATAGTTGGTGTATTATATATATATATAGAGTCACCAATTAAGAAATAGAAAATACTAGTAGAGGCATCTATACAACAAGCAGCCCAAACAATGGATGACTAATACTTTGGAAAATGAATCCCTTTGAGGCCATAGAATTGGAGACCAATATACAACATTGAAAAGATACTCATATTATACTCAAAGTATAATATAAGTCTTTAATTGACTACAAACTTAGGATAAGAAATTCCATATAATATTTAAGGCAAGCCAACCATATAATTAAATTACTAGGCACCATCCCAACCTACAAAAAAATAAAAATGGTCAACTATACCCATCATTAAGGTGTAAGAGGAGCTCTTTGCTGAGAAGATAAACTTTGGGATCTTCAAGACAACTTGCATACATAAAAGTTTTCCAAATGAGATCTAAGCATTTCTGAAATTAACTTACATAGTAAGAGACAAATATTCTATAGAAATTCCAATAATTACTTAGCATCTTGAAACAATTCTATCATTGCATACATCTTTCCAATTTCATAAAGTTTATAAGTTAAAATTTATAGGGAGAATAGAGGGTTCAGAATATTTGTCCCAAATCCCTAAACCATATTAGGAAGGGAAATTACCGTGGAGCACTTAAATCACCTTCTACTATTCTATGAAACATAATGTGGAGTGGAATTTTACTGATTTATACAATTCTTGCAAGAGGGTTGTAACTTCTAATTTAAGCCAATTAACTTGCACATCATTAAACTGTTTGAATAACCTCCCAAGAAAGAACAACTATTCATGGGACCAAAATAGTTTCCAACATTATTTAAGACCCTCTCAATCCAAGGAGAGACACATCTCTACACCAGTGAATCTTCTTATTTATGTCTAGGACAAATTATCTTTCATTACTGTCTTGATATGAAATCAAAACTGCCTATTCATGGTTATTACAAAGAGACACACCTGATTCATAACTTAGAATGAATGATGTTCTTAAGACAAACTATCATGAGGAAAATACCTCCTTGAAATTTTGGAACAAATTTAAACTCTCAAAAGTATAGGTACTTTCATTGTTAACAACAGACATCAAAACAACTAGTGCACTTCTCTCTTATCAGTCAAGACATTATGACAAACCTTTGAAACAAAAGGTATTGAATATTTGAATACTTAGGATTTTAAAATTACCTTAGAAATATTTAAACCATGCCCAAACCAATTTATTCATAGGGGGAATTCCATTCATGTTCAAAGCACCATATTTACTTTACTCACTGTCTTAACAGTCTGAAAACAAGTGAACAGTCACCTAGGGAATCAAAATTTGTTAGCCAAAACTTGATCCAACATTTTGAAACTTGGGATTATTTTAAAAACATAAAATTACACCATTCTACCAATTTTTAACAATTTCCATTGGTTCAGATAAAAAATGTGGAATTTAAAAGTTCTCTGATTACCCTAGAGGAGAGTTTTGACAGTCAATACAAAAACCATCATAACTTGCCCAAAATAGTATGAAAAAGATTGATAATTGATCCATATGAAAGTGTATTTAATAACCTATATTTCATAAAAAAAGCCTATATGGCTCTGTAACTGTTGTAGACACCTTGCAAACCATGACAGTTATGGAGTTGCTTGAATAAACATGCAAATCCTTCTCCAAACTGACCACTCTTCTCTTGTTTTGACCACAACATGCATTATAAAACATTTTCAACTTCCCCAACTACTCCAATTACCTTTTGGACTGATGGATTACAAATTTTTCCATTTGTGCAACTTTCTAGTTTTGCAACTTTTGAGCAATTTTACATTTTTGTGATAAAACATTACCAAACTTGACTCTATCACCCCTGGAAACCTTAAACATGAAAAAATGGACTTAATGTGACCAATTACAAAATTTTCAACCTTTTCTTGGAAATTTTGACCCTTTGACCAACTTTGACTTTGTCTGGACCTTATAGGTCATTTTAAATAAAGTGGCTATTAAAGCCTTACATTGGATCTTACATATCTAAGTCTTTGATAACCATTAAATTAAACTATTTTTTTTTTTTATCCTGAAGACATTTGAATTTGGATCCCTCCAACTATTCTTAGTTTCTACTTCTAATTTTTTAACATAGTTTTTAAAGAGTGTGTATTTCAATCAACATCCTAATCATCTTAATAGGTATGGTTATTCCATACTGTCTTTAGTGACTAGTTTTGCTTCAATTTCCATCATTTTGAGTTGGATTATATAGTATTCAAACTCTTGGAAATATGCATCTATTGTATTCTTGGAAATTTTTCATAGGTGATGATATTTTAGTTATTCCTTCCAATTTTTGGTGAGATAAAAATTATTCTTGAGAAGTATTGTGAAGTTGTCTCATAATAGGGCATGGGTGGCATCTATGTTCACATAAATTCAACTAAAATGGTAAAGCTTATTCATGTGCCTAAATTATACTTCATAATAAGAATCTAGTTTCCAAATCAATTATCATCACAAAGTATACATTGGGTTATCATCAATGATATAATTTATCTTGGTGCTAATTTTTAGAGAACACCAATTTAAAAATGAACTTGAGTTGCCTCCATAGGGATTCTAAAGGAAAAATAACCAAAATTGAGGGGTGTATTGGAAACTATGTCCATCTACTGAAAACCACTATTAATACAAAAAATATATGACCAAGATAAGGAATTAATACACCTTACTATGTAGACATACATTAAAGGCCTTCATACACATTCAATCGAGTTCTTCTTTCCCAATCACCCCCTTCCTAAAAAACAATGCACTAAATGCAAGACTGCCTTGGACGACAAGAAGTTAAAAACTAATAGGAGACAACATAAGATGACATAAATCTTAGCTTTATCAATGCCTTTTGAAATCAAATAAAAGTCCATGAAAAATAACTGGCCAAGCTGAAGGATATGGAAAACTAATTCCAATTTCTAGGAAACCTCTACTAAGTCCATGATCTCTTGTAGATGCTCTTTGTCACCTTATAGCTATGCTCACCCACGTCTTGATGTACCATGAAAAACCTCAAGGAATTTCCACTAACTATCACTCTAATTCAATGGAGTGTAGGTACCACCAAATAGGTATTTTTCATATCTATCTTCCTCGAGTGAGGGAAATTTAGGAAGAGAAGAGGAAAGCGAGACATATAGCAGGTCTAAAAGAGGGAGATCAACTAGAGGTCAAAAGATTAGAAGAAAATTTCGTAAATGCATAAATTTTTTTCTTGCTGAAGGGGGGTCATGTTCTTATGATGATGAGAGCATAGGTGACATTGAGGTTCCCTTGAGGTACAAACATCTATGGAAATAGTAGGTACCCAAGGAACTACCTCCAATAAACACTAATTTTTGTGTCAACGAGAGGATATATCACATAGTACCATCGTCATTATAGGGTTTGGGCCTATTTTGCATGGATGACATAAAGGTTTTTTATGACAAAGTTACTGAATTAATGGATTATGTTGGACCCTGTTACAATTACAAATATTGGATGTAGCTGGTTCAATATACATGAAGTATGCATAGGTATGCATTGTCAGAAAATTATATACAACTAAAAGATAAGGATCAAAATAAAGGAGTGGCTAGTATATTGAAAAAAGGCCAAAAGTATCAGGTAATATTTCAGCGTCTATAAATAGTACACAAACTGGGTCAACAAATAAGTAACCAGATTGCATATTCAAGGTGCGCGAGGGAAACCCTATATTCGTATGTGCGATTTAATCAATAACTACAAGGGAGTAGTTTCTAATTGATTACAATTTGAATCACACAGATAAAAATACTGTTACTATAGGGGTGGTATGTACTATATACCATTTTACCCAACCTCCAATTATTGACTCCAATATACGATTTTATTATTATTATTATTTTTCATAATTCTATTGGTTTCATTTCGGTATGTTTTTTTTATATTTAATTTTTGTCACAGTAGGACATTGATCGCAGGGGAAGGCTCTGGCCTAGAGCATAGATCATGATGCATCTTTAAGCACTTCTACCTGATAGGTTTACCTAATTATAATTGTACAAATTAGATATGATAAAAAAGTTTTATTATTATGTTTTTTTTGTAAGTTGACTGAGTTAATTTCAATAATGTTTTTAGTATTCTTGTCGCAGTCATATGATTGGAGAAAGGAACAGTAGTAGAGGAGAGTATCCATAGGGAGGTGTAGTCACTATTATGTGATGATGACATCAAATATTCTACAAACCCTCTAGATATGATAAGGAAGACCCAAAAAATACAATGAATAAATCCTTCATTTATTATTCATAGTACTTCAAATAGATGAAATAAGAGAAAGGGTTAAAATATCGAAATAGAGAGAGCGACACTTGCAAGTAAGATATCATGAGATCTTTAATTATAGCGTAAGTTCATTCATGGTTTTATATTTTGTACTCTTTTATGTCATGAACCAAAATATGTATTGCTTTTATAGGATTTTTCGTATCTTCGTGATGTTGTTGGCCATGATAAGGGTACTGTAGGTCCTGCCCGAGGAGTAGGGGTTGGTACAAGTGTTGATCATGTTCTTCCTACTCATACATTACATTATTTGACCTCATCATCCATGCCTATATTTTTGACTAAAATGTTAGAAACACATAACGTGCAGGAATTGGGTAGTGCACCCTCTAGTAGTGAACATATGACAAAACATGTACTTGGGGATGTAGACGCCACTAGTACTGGTGATGTTTTAGAAACATTTCTCTGATATTTCTGTATTACTAGTACGGGAAAATTTCTAGTCACATTTGTGGTGACCAAGGATTTTTTTACCATAAAGATAGAGAAGGTCCCAGGTACTTTAAAATGTTTTAATTATGATTATATATAATCTAATTAAAATTTACTTATTGATCACTGTTTTTAGATTAATGATCCCATGATATTTTTGCAGGAAATGATGTTTTTTTTTATAAATATCTAAACGATATTAAATTGGAGATATTTGGGCCCACCATACGTACATGGTGGAATGCCTAATCAAGATTTAAAAGATGATCTCATTAACCATTTAGTTGTGTTGTTCAGTAATAACCCATTCAATTGAACCAAGGTCCTTAAGAAAGTTGTTTCATATGTAAAGTATGAGAGGGACCAATATATGTCACATTTAGAGAAGAAAATAAAGTACAAGAGTCCCCCCATGATTCTGAAGAGGTAGTGGAAGGATCTGGTGTCAGATGGAAAGGAGAAGGAAAAAAAAAAAATGAATGATACCACCAAGCCAAGGAAGGTATGTGATACTATCAACACTGTAATTATATACTAATTACTCTTTATTTTTATATAATCTAACATATTTAAAAATTTTCATAGGCTGCTCGACACATTGAAGGAAACATAGGCAAGACTAGAAAAATAAGGGCAACACAAACTTGGCTCTGGTGGTTATATGAAATTAGTCACATGAATTGTAAGTATCAACAAAAGAAATATTGCATCCAAATAATAAATTGAAAACAATTTTGGTTTTATCACACCATAGAAGAAAAATTCATGATCTTATGCAAAATTGAAGGGCTCTAAACTCAACATAGTGCCCACACAAGATGACATGAAGATTGCCTTCCAGCAAGGCTATAGAGTCGTGATTGAATGCCTTGTACTCTTGACTGGGAAAACACAAGATTCCACTGCATCTAACACAGGTAAATAACTCAATTAAGTTTAACTAAAATTGAATACTTGTGTAATATATTCAATATTAATTTCTCCCATAAATTAATTATGTGCCTATATGTTTTAAACAGACAAGAAATGATAATAATGGAGATGACATTGGAATGAATCCTGGTTAGGGTGGAGCACAACCTACAGATGAAGGTCATAGTGTGCATCCTAGTACTGGATGTATTCACGTGCTATACAAAATGCACTATGGATTAGTACAATTAAACATCTTTAATTTCAATTGGTGTATTAATTAATGTAACCTTTAGTGTTTCAAGTTTAGAGCATGTAGAGCATGATCAACATGTTGAGCATGACCAGGCTAGACAAGATCAGGAACATGATGTGGCCCCATCAGATAAAGAGGACCATTCTAATGTTCTTTTAAACATATTTAATTGCAACTTGTTTATTAATTAATGTAACCTTTTGTGTTTCAACTCCAGACAATTTAGAGGGTATTCAACATGTTGAGCATGAGGCTTAAGAAAAGATCAGGAACATGATGTGGCCCCATCAGGTAAAGAGCACCACTCTAATGTTCTTTTAATTAATGAAATACTTTTACAATAACAATAAAACATATCAATTTAACATTTATTTATTATTACTAAGACCCCCCTGCAATGACCTCCACGTCGTGAGTACACTACTAGGCATACATTAAGATCACAAGCAGAGGATAGAACAACTGAAGGGGGGACAAATGATTTAGAAAACTATACTCCACTTCTTCTTTTTTCAGTTGCATTTTTTTTTTTATTGTAATCATATTATGACAACCATATTTTTTGATAATAGAAAGTGATTGTAAGATCATATTTTTGTAATTATATTATGACAAACATATTTTTGATATTATGACAACCATATTATGAATGAATGAAAATTGAAAGAATGAATGTTACATGTGAATGAATGAATGTGAATATGTTAATGAATGAATGTTGTACGTTAATGAATGAATGTGAATATGTTAATGAATGAATGTTATATGTTGAAGAATGAATTTTATATGTTATCAATGGATGAATGAATTAATGTTATATGTTATTAATGGATAAATGAATTATTAGTGTTATATGAATGGGTATGGGAATTGAGAGTGTTCTGGGGGGGAGGGGCCAAATGTGTTTCCACCTTCATGTGGTTGGCCATGTTAAGTAGAGAATATTAAAATATTAAAGAAACAAAGAGAATCTCAATAAGGTAATGCACTTTTTAATATTTCATTATGCTGCACTTTTAAGCTTATGCGATTTTCATTAATTATCTTTGCTTCAAAATGTTAGCCTTTGTACTTATTTTAATTTTTAACACATCTCATATGTTACCCTAGATGAGATCTTTTGCAGGGGAAGCTATCCACAGATGGATCCCACGTCGGACAAATTCCTTCAAGAAATTGTGTAAGGTTAGTTCTTGCACGATAAAAATATGAAGCTCATTTGGTGTATGGTTTATTTGTTTTGAATTAAGGGTAAAACATATGTTTGATACAATAAGACAACACTTGGTAATTTTTTTTAAGGGAAATGGACATTATCTTGATCCACAATAGGAACAAGATAAGTCTTCTAGCTATGTTTTAAATCTACCCATGTAGCACCCTTTGATCCCTTTCATAGTAATCAACCAACATAACAAGATAAAATGTATGGCATGTTTCTTTACTGGCATGGAAAGATACATTTTCTTCCATGAATTACAAATGACATTATTGGAGCTATAATATTATACTTGGATTTAAAAGAATGGAAATGGTGGAATTGATATAGAATTTTTTTGGACTATACATTGTTTGAAGTTAAATTATGAAAGCCATGTATGCTCATTATAAGTACAAAAACCACTATTTCACCAAATCGTGTGCAATAAATATAGTAATAAACTTTATTACAAGATTTTAGTAATTAGATATCCAAATAAGGGGCCTAACCATTTCCTTTTATCAATAATATCTCATTAGTAACCTTAAAGCGGTTTGAGCTTAGTGATGTTGAATTATAACTTTCTATCTTGTTTTGTCTTCAATATTATTGGTTTAATTTTATTTTGTGCACTATTGTGTGAGGTTATGGGATGCTTTGGGTGTAGGGTTTGGTAAACTTGTATTGTATTTTTATAACTTTTATTATTTCTCTCCATTAGCATTACATTTACAATTCTCTAGAGTGATTTTGCTTTTTGTGTTTTAGTTGGTGAATTTACTATATTTTTTTGGCCGCAAAAGTTAAAATAGATGCCTTGATCAACAATATTTCTTCTAAGTTCATTATTTTTCAATAATCTATAAATTTATGAAGACATATTCTAGGTTGGATTGTGTATTAGTTTTTGCATTGACTCTTTGGATCTGAGATCCATCATTATTATTGATCCATAGAATGGGATCCGAAACATTGATGCAAGACTAACACACAATCTAATCCAAAATCTACTATTCTAGCCAGCTCAAAGTAATAAATAACTATCATAAGTTCATTTATATCATGTTGAGCAACTTATATCTCGTCAATGGTAATGCTAAGAGTTACTACTTTTGTGAATGAACACGTGTTTAATTTATCCATGCTTCAAGAAACACAGAAGGAGAGATAGCGCCTGGTGTTCCATTTGATTAAAATATCATTTGGACAATGAAGCACATGTTTCAATGGGAGCATGGAAATACAGTTTAACTTGACACTAAAAAAATATATTTTTGATGTGCTTACAATGTATTAGATTGAATTTCTGAAGCTTTTTCGAAGGCATGTTCAGTAGCCAACTAATTCAATATTTGAAATAATCAAATATCATGTCCAGTAGCAAACTAATCTAATTTTGGGTAAGCAATGGTATTGGACAAATTATTATAAGAAGATATTGGTTTGTGAATGGTGTCTATTTAATGTGAAATTATTTTAAACAAGAGATTCACTTGAAAGCACACTACAAGCATTTGACTAATGAAAGTGGACACAAATTAATTTATCTTTATGACTTTCATTAACATATTCCTAGTTTATTTGCAATGCTCAAATTGCATTGCAACTAAAACTAGGACCTACCATCCTTCCTCATCTAATGTAGATCTACTATTTAAATTATTTTTCTAGGCTCCTAGAATCCTTAAGTTTTAAATTTAAACATAATCTACAGTAGCGTTTTTATTTTTTTGTGCATTTAGAAAATTTTATAATGACATTAATTGCATGGGAATCTCTACAAGCTTTTTTTATGTCACTATTATTTTTTGAGTAGTTACAATTTTAGAGTTCTTATCAGTTCTTCAATACATAACAAATGTTTTCCACCATAATAATACTCAAATAAGTTGACATCAATGACAATACATTAACTGATAATGTTTATCATCACATTTGCAACTCGGTTGAATATCAACAAATGACTTCAAACATGCAATAATTTGTAGTTCATCAGGATCTTGCGAGATCTTGTTGAACTTTATGTTGTATTGGTTGTAATTGGGAAGGCCTTACAGCCCAACATCTTTCTTGTATTGCTCGGTTATTGAATAAAAATGATATTTATGTTCACATCTTGTATTTGCATTGTGCTTCCACTGTGTGGGTGTTCATTTCTTGGGTGGATAGTCTATTTTCAGACCCTCTATACTTGGCATTGTGTCAGGTGGTATTAGAGAGAGGTTGATTTGGTTCACTCCTTCATGGAGGTTGGTTATAGATCTATGTTCCTAAACTTGTGATCCATGACTTGGTTGGTCGTGAGGTGGCAGATTAAAGTTTTCACTTACAACAACTTGGAGATTGTCACAAGGTGGTCGGGAGTGGATTCGCAGTAGAGGATTTTAAGATGTCTCCAAGAAGATTGGATGCTAGGGCGATTGAAGATCTCTCTAATGAGGTGGAATAAAAAGTGATAGAAAGGTTTGGACTTGAGATGGCGACAATGAAGAATGAGATGGTATATGAAATCATGAGAGCTATTACTGGTTTGTAGAGGAACCCTCAAACAGAGGATGGCTATGAGGAAGCTGCCAAAGATTTTGAAGCTACTACCGAAGGTGCTAGACATAGTAGAGATGACAAAGCTAATTGATTGGAAATATCTATGGTTTGATTAAATGCACGTCATAGGATGGAAGTGTCTAATTTTTTAGGCACATTGAGCCCTGAGGACCTAATTGATTGGATTGGTGAATTAGAAGACTACTTTGAGCTAGAAGATATTGGAGATCCTCTTAGAGTGAGGTTAGTAGAAACTAAGTTGAAAGGACACACTACCTTATGGTGGAAAGAGTTACAAAGAGATAGGGAGGAAGAAGGTGAGATGAAAATCACTCGGTGGAGATTAATAGTGACAAGATTGAAAGCTAAGTTCATACTTACCAAATATGAACTTGATTTGTTTAAGAAGTTGCAGAATCTGAAGAATAAATATCTCAATGTGAAGGAATATAACAAGGAGTTCTACAAGATGACTATTAGATCTGGACACAGGGATCTTTCTAAGGAAAATGTGGCTAGATATATTAATGGTCTTAGATTTAGTATCCAGGATAATATTGGCATGTTGAATATTGGGTCGGTTGAGGATGCTTATCAATATGCACTGAAGGCAGAGGATAAGTTGAAAAGGAAACATCAAGGTAACTCCCGAGGGAAGGAAAAGTAGGAGAACCTTAGAAAAGAAAAATAGATTGCTAAATATGGGCTTAATCTTGTTGAACAGAGGTGAAGAATAGGTATAGGTGGATTCAGAGGTACTTGTTATGGTTGTGGAGAAGAAGGAAATAGGTCATTTGAATGTCCCCATAAGAAGATTGAGAATAGAAGGAATGATGTGGTACAAGAGGAACCAAATGTTAATACTGTTGAACCTAAAGATGGAGAGAATTTTATGGTTCGAAAGGAATTTATTAGTAAGAAGATGGTGGAACCTTGTCAAAGGAAATTGTTTTTTAGAAACATATGTAAATCAGAAGGTAAGTGTTGCAATGTGATTGTGGATAGTGGTAGTACCAACAATCTAGTTACTGAAGAGATGGTATAAAAACTTGGTTTGAAGAGAATGAAACATCTTTGTCCTTATAGGATCAGTTGGGTACAAGATGAACATGCTTTGGAGGTAAGGGAGTAGTGTCTTGTTAATTTTCAGATTGGACAGTATAAGGATCAAGTGTTGTGTGATATTGTAGACATGAGTACTTGTCATGTGTTACTCGATAAACCTTGGAAGTATGATTGTAAGGTTGTGCATGACTGTTTCAAGAATATATTTACCATTGAGAAGGGTGATATGAAGTTTTCCCTAATTCCTTTGTGGGATACAATGCTCGATTGGAGGAATCTGAGTGTCAGTGGTAGAGTTGAGCTGAAGGAAATTCAGAGGGTTAATGATCAGAGTGGGAAAAAACCTATAATAAACTGATGAAGGATGTGAGAAGGCAAGGCAATCAGTTTTATGTTGCAGGGAATAATTTTAAGAGATGGAACACTGATAAGAGTGTATCAATTGAGGACTTAGAAGACATGTATATCAAGAATTTGTTTGAGATCCATGTGATGAATGTTAGAGTAAAAAGGTATTCTCACTTATTAATCAAATCATTATTAATTTAATTATTAAGTCACTTTTTACCTCTAGTTCACTTAAATCAGCTTTAGGCATATAATAATTGATTCTATTATTAACTATTATCATGCAACCTAGGTTTCTCCACCTTCTGGTGTTCGATCTCCTTTATAAGGATTGATCTCTTTGTAAGTATTAATTCTTTTGTAATTCCCTCTATTCTCTCTTTGAATGAATATTGCATCTTTCAGATCATTATGATTTGTGGCTCCATTCTTTGCTTTTGTGACAGGTATTTTTCATACAGTGGATCTTGGTGATTGAATTCTTAAAATTTTAGCATGGTATTAGAGCCTTGCTGTTGTAGCCCATTCTTAGGTTTTTTGAAGATTTTCTGGAGCTTTGAAGGTTTCAAGTTTTCAGAAGTTTTTGTGTGGATGTGGAGGGGAGCTATTTTTTGGAGCACTTTGGGCACAAACCGATCCCAAGATTATGCTCAAAATGCCCCAAAACCCCTATTTCCATATAAGGCTCACCCAATTTGGACACAATTGAAATTTGGGCCCTCTTTTTTGCATGCACAACCTTGGCACAATTTTTGAGGGAAAAAAGTCTCAGTTTTCACACTACCTCAGTTTCTGTGTTGCCTCAAAATTCATGTCACCAAACTAGAGGAAAAATAAAATTATTATTTTTTCCCTAGGACCTCCGCCAATTTTGGCCAAAATTTTGGCAGTTTCACCAGATTTAGCGGAGCTCTGCTAGATTTAGGAGAGGTGTCTTAGAGTTCTTCTTGTTTTGGATCCCTCTTTGGTTTTTCTCTCATAACTTGAGAAAACGGAGACATTTTTGGCCAAACAAGATATTGCCAGAAAGTTGGTTCTGAGCCCAATCTAATTTTCTAGGTTTGGTTTTTTGATTTTTTTTGTCTTGCAAGGTTTTTTTCCAGTCAAAGTCAGGGTTCCATTTTGCACTCCAATCGCCATATATTTCTCCTCCAGACTATTTTTTGACTTTCACATGTCATCAAAAAGCTGTTTCTTCTCTTCTTCTTCTTGTATGGGTCTCATCGCCAGAATCTACTCCAGGTATATTTTATTCAGTTTTTTTTTTTTTTGAAATCTAGTTGATATCTCAGATGTTTCAGGTCTTGGGATTGTTTTCCTTGCATGAGATTTGTAAACATCTATTTCTATAGAATTTCTTTTTTGCAAATGCACTAAGATAAAGTGCTATTATGCATACTTGGGATCCCACATATTTTGTACCTAATTGTACTTGCACTATATTATAAAGTGCCACGGGGGGGTTTGTTGTACCTTTGTTAAGTGAGTGTTCCTTCCACTACATTAGCCTCATGTGTGTCATGCGACTGATCATCCTTGACATCATCCTTTATCTATGCTTGTACATTCTTCATCATGTTGTTATTCTTGGTAGTCAGACTCAGTGTATCTGTCATGCCTCTCCCTGATCAACATTATGGGGGGTATTTCATGTTGGTTCTATATGCTTCCTTGGTTTGATGGAGTGATTCTATGTATTCAGTATTTGTTCATATATACTAGGTGGATGCAATGGCTAGGTACCTATGCATTTTGGTGTGATGGATCATTTACCATATGTACACTCTTCTTTCATTCCTATTTTGGAGGCTTTAGACTTTGGTGTTTTTTCCATCTGTATCTTTGAGTTTAGATGTTTGCCTTGTTTTCCATCCTGATTCGAGTAGTGTCATTTTAGGAAACTCATACATATTACAATATTCTCTACCTTATCAGATTCTATTTCAGTGGA
The DNA here is from genome assembly GCA_018584345.1 of Thuja plicata. NCBI lineage: Eukaryota > Viridiplantae > Streptophyta > Pinopsida > Cupressales > Cupressaceae > Thuja > Thuja plicata. Next base: position 344,170 of record MU227808.1, on the reverse strand, counting down.
GGTTTCATCAGTTATTCTTTGATAGTGTTTGCAGCTTCATGCTTCAGGGGTGTTATACATGTTCTTATTTTGATAAGCTCTTCAGACTTTGGTGTTTTTTCCATCTCTATCTTTGAGTTCTGATGTTTGCCTTGTTTGTCATCCTGATTTGAGTAGTTTCATTTTAGGGCACTCATGAAGATTACAATATTCTCTACCTAATCTTTGTTCCTATTTTCTACGACATTCTCTAGTTTGGAGGCTTCTTCATTCCTTCACTAGGCTTCATCTCTTTTTGGAGTAAGGTTTTTTTTCATGTGGTTTTCTCTATTTCTCCTCTTTACATAGTTTTTTATACTTGGGTGCCTGATTAGGCCATGTTTCCTGGACCCATTTCCTTCTTTCAGTAGTTTTTTCTAGGTTTTTTAGCTTCTCCCTAAGTTTATTTTAAGGGGGGCTGTTAGATTAAAAATATATTTTCACTTATTAATTAAATTGTTATTGATTTAATTATTAAGATTTTTATCTCTAGTTCACTTAAGCTAAACTTTAGGCATATAATAATAAGTTTTATTATTAATTATTATCATGTAATCTAGGTTTCTCCACCTTTTAGTGTTCGATCTCCTTTATAAGGATTGATCTCTTTGTAATTATTAATTATTTTATAATTCCCTCTATTCTCTCTTTGAATGAATATTTCATCTTTCAGATCATTATGAGTTGTCTATCCATTCTTTGATTTTGTGATAGGTATTTTGCATATAGTGGATCTTGGTGATTGAATTCTTTGAATTCTAATAATGAATCCTAGAAGATGTTCGTGGAGCTGCTAGAACATCCTTTTTTCACCTAGAGTGTCTAATGGAGAAGCATCCTAGGGAAGTTAGAAATTATTTTTCAACCAAAAAGATGTCTGAATTAGGTTTTGGTACTTGGTAGGTGGGTTGGGAGAGCTCGGTGGAAGTCTAGATTTTTTTGGTCATTTCGATGCTCGGTGCTCGATGGAAGGTGTGATTTGCTTCACTAAACAAAATTAGTGACTATTGGAATTAGTGCTTTACCAAATGGGCTTGGTAGATTTGTTAGTGCTCGGTACTAACTTGGAGTCTCAGTTGATGGAGTTCACCGACTAGTTGATAGAGTTTTCTGACTAGCTTTTATGGATTGGACAGACATTGGAGATTGCACCTGCGATTGGAGGGGGTTGTTTGGATCATGCATAGTTCCAAGGCATGATGCATTGGATCTTGTGTGGACCTAAATCTGGATTGGTGCATTCTTCTATGTAGTTATTAATTGAGGTAAACTCGGTCATTTACACTTTTCATCGTGGATTGTTATGGGCCGATTAATATATAATATCATTTGTAAAGCCAACTTGTGGCCTGGTGTATAAAAGGAATATGTAGGTAGCATTTAGGAGTGAATTAAAAAAATTAGAGTGAAGATATTAGTAAGTGGGTAAGAAATAAAACTAAGGAAGATTTATTGGTGGCTTGCGAGAACAAGTTTAGATCTTGCCTTGTAGTTTCTTCCACTTAGCCATAGGATTGATTGGTGTAGTTGGATCTTGTGAGATCTTGTTGAACTTTTTGTTTTATTGGCCGTAATCGGGAAGACCTTACACATCAACATGTTGCTTGTAATGATTGGTTATTGAATAAACCTATTATTTGTTATTCATATCTTGTTTTTACATTGTGTTTTCACTGTGTGGGTGTTCGCTGCTTGGCTGGACAATCTATTCTCAGACCCTCCATCCTTGGCACTGCATGAATTGCCCATTTTTTTACCCATTTTAAACCCCCCAATATGAACGCACATGATAGTGTATTTCCCCTTTAGTGACCAAACATTTGTCAAAATTTGTAGTCAAATACAATAGTGCTTCTAACCTAATGGTATAATTAATTGTATTATTTTTCCCTTAGCCAAATATTCAACTACTTTAAATTTATTGATATGTATCCTTTTTCCCATAGTTTAATTAATTCTAAATTAATTAAAATAATCCATAGCTTAATTCCCTAGCCTAATACCTATAATCCCTCCTAAAACCTACCCACTAATTATGTAGACCTTATTGAAAGACATGTTGTCAATTAGTACCAAAACACTTAGTCATTCATATGGTTATAGTGTTGACCGAGCCAACAAATTGAAGTGTTACCCAAGCTAAGTAATTGCAATGTCGACTGAGCAGTTAGTTCCAAAGAGTATCACCCAATTTACCAATGTTACCCGAGTTTCATACCATCTCTGAGTGATCAATGTGGCCCGAGCACCCAGTGTCAACCAAGGGCCAGAGTTTCTAGTTCACTGTGTCACCTGAGTGTCAGTATATCACTCAAGTGGATTACTGGACCCAAGTATCAGCATTGGGCTGACTTAGTAAATATTATTGGATACTATTTAATATGATAAGTAGCTGACTTATGGAGGTAATTGATTTGGATAGGTATATATGTAAGACACTTTGTTTATCCAAAATAGAGAATAAATATATGAATCAATTATAGATGCAAATATGAAGAGGCAAATTGATTAGAATGATATAATAGTATAAAGGAACAATAAAGACTCATCTATCACATTCAGGTGATGAGTATTGCTATAAAGGATCTTATTAAGTGAATCAGAGTTTCATAATAGATCATTCACTGGTTCATCCTAACAGGTGTATTAGTCAAAATCCTTTAACATGGTGGACTTAACAGTCCTTCACAAAATCTCCTAAAAGAGTGCATACTTAACTGTATTATATAAATCCTTTCACAAGGTGGACCTAATAGTCCTTATTGCTCCTAAAAGGGCAAACCATTAAAAGTGGTCAATTGTAAGCCTTAATCGGCCAAATTTATTACTATAGTTCTAAATCTTGTGGGTATCATCCCCACCCCAGTTTTAGTTTCTATTTGGAAGGTTTTTGGGCAACCAAATATTTTGTCAAGTGTTATGAATGTTTTTTGATTTTCTGTTCCATGCATGCAATTAGATTAGTCAATCTAATAAAGGATAAAAGTGAATAATTTTTATTGGCTCCTAATTCACCCCCCTCTCAGTCACCTGGCCTACAATATATTTCCAACAATTGGTATCAGAGAAAAGGTTCTCTTTGATGACATGTAACTAATTGAATGTTTGATAATTTTAAGTTGAAGATAATGCAAGGCATTAAATCAGTTAATGGTTTGTATTTTCATTGATGTCAACTTGATATCATCTGTATGGTCATGTACATAATGCCAAAGACTTTAGAGAATCAATGGAACAAAGGTTATGCTTTCAATAATGCATAAAAGTCAGGTATTCACTAAGTGACATATGACACTGATAGAGTGCACACCATTGTTAAAGGCAAAGAAGAAAAGTCATAGTGATACCCGAAGAGCAGAAGACAGTGTTTCTGTTAGGAACCTGTGTGTTCCTTCTATTTATTTTGTTAGTGTAGTGTTGTTGGACACATATGCTTTGTAAGTCATCCCGTGAGTATATTTTATTATCCCACATGCATAGGTAGTATTACTTTTCTAAATTGTACTTAGTATATAAGAGTAGGTTGAGGCCTTTGATGGACACCGACAAATTTATTGTATTGAGCTTGCTCAAAGGAGGTTACCCCCTCAAAGTGGCCCATGATCAATAGATTCATTCTAAGTTCTGCTATTGCTCTATATTCTGTTATTTCGCGCATTCTCACCATATTGCTGTAAGGAGGTTCCTCTCATCTGGTGTCAGAGCACTTTCTTGGGCTCGCTGGGTGGAAATTACATCAAATTTGTTTCCGTCATGGCCTTCAGGTTCCTTTCAATTCTAATATCTCTTGTTATTGCAATAACTCTTTTCCGTTATTCCGTATTTGAGTGAATTTTCCTGTCAATTGTGTAAATTTTTTTCTATTTTTTAGCCATAGCTTTCTTGCTTTCTTCCCATTTCCTCTCATAGTTCCTTAGAACGCTTGAAATACCATTCCGCATACTTCCTTCCTTGACGATCCAACCCCAAATTCTACATATCGAAGCCCTAAATCCCTCATTTATCTAATTTTAGGGTTTTCCCTATCTTTTTTTCTTCTCATCCAATCACCACCAAACTGAGCCACAAGATTCAATTCCTAATTCTACTCCCTTGTCCCTCTTGGACCGCTTGCCTCATTCCACCTCCCCAACCCTGAAACCCTCATTTTTCCTTTTCCCTTTTCCTCAGAAAGTCTCCAACCACTCGTCAAACACCCATTTCCCATATGAGTTTTGCCCAAATCCAAGTTTGCCCTAACTGAAAAAGTTTCTTTTTCTCATTTTCTACCAATTGCCAAAAAAAAAAAAGATCTGCTTTATGGTTGTTACACGTACAGGAGCAAAAATCACGGAAGAGGAAATTTCATGCCTCAAAACCAAACTTCAAGATTGGATGACAAAATTCTCGGTCTCAACCTTCAGCATTCAACCATGAACCCAAACCATTCTGGAGACGCTGGGTTCTCTTCTGGAAATTTTCGTGGACCGAAGCTTGATTTTGCATGCTTCGATGGTACTGATCTGACTGGATGGATTTATAGGGAAGATCAGTATTTTAGCTTACATAATACTTTGGATAACAACAAAGTCCCGCTTGCATCTTTTCATTTGGAATAGGAAGCTCTTCAATGGTTCCGTTGGTACATCAAGGCTAATGTAGACCCAACATGGAAAAAATTGTGCACACTCCTTTTAGAGCGCTTTGGCCCTAGTGCTTTTGATGACTTCACAGGAGCACTCACTAAACTGCGCCAAACAGGCACTATAAGAGAATACCACATAGAGTTTGAAAAATTAGCTAATCACAAAGAGGGCTTGTCTGATGAATTCTTTCGTAGTTGTTTTGTCAGTGATCTGAAGGATGCACTTCGCTAAGAAGTAAAAATGTTTTGACCCATTGCAATGATGGAAGCCCTTGGGTTGGCTAAGTTAGCAGAAGACAGGATTAGTGCTCTACAACATTCCAGATCCAATTTTGTTCCATTCAAAAATATGGGTTCTAAGAACCCTCACGTCACGCAAGCTCCCAGAACTACTCCTATCAAGCACTTGTCTGAAACAGAGATGCGAGCTAGGCGAGAAAAAGGGCTTTGTTATAATTGTGATGAGAAATGGTCCTGGGGTCATAGATGTGTTCAGAAAAAGCTCTATCTCTTGGATGTGGATTCTCCACCTGAACTAGAAGAATATGTAGATGCTCATGAAATAGTGGATGATGAGGTTGAGCCTCAACACCCTGAACCTCCTTTGCCAGAAGCTCAACCAGAGATATCTGTCCATGCTTTGGTAGGAGTCACTACTCCACAAACCATGTGGGTCCAGGGTTTATTCAAGAAGATCCCTCTTACTATACTCATTGATTCTGGTAGCACTCATAACTTCATTGACCCCCGAATAGCCAAACAGGCTGATTACTTTGTCCATCCTTGCTCTAGCTTTGAAGTCATGATTGCCAATGGGGGCACTTTACCTTGCAAAGGGAAATGTCACAATGTGTGTCTCTCTATTGGAGATTATAACATGCACTCTGACATTTTTTCCTTACCCTTAGGTGGCTATGATGTGGTTTTGGGTGCCCAATGCTTACGCACTCTTGGCCCCACTTTATGGGATCTTGCTGAACTTTGGATGCAGTTTTCAGCTGATGGGCAACAACACACTTTGAAAGGCTTACAACCAGGGTCTCTCAGCATCATCAATTCACATCATATGGAAAAACTTCTTAAGAAGAATTCACATGGTGTCATCGCTCAGCTCCATTGCATTCAGATGCAGCCATCAACGGTCTCTAGTACTCCTGTAGATCTCCAACAAATTTTGGATAAGTATTCAGGTATATTTGCTGAACCTGTGGGATTACCCCCTTCTCACCCAGAGGACCATCGTATTCAGCTCCTTCCTGGCAGTGTTCTACCCAACATTAGGCCCTACCGCTACCCATTTCATCAGAAGAATGAAATCGAGATGCTCATTCGTGACTTACTGAAGCAAGGTATTATTCGCCCTAGTACAAGTTCCTTTTCTTCTCTAGTTCTGCTTGTCCACAAAAAAGATGGGTCATGGCGACTCTACATTGATTTCCAAGCACTTAATCATCTCACTATAAAGGATAAGTTTCCCATTCCAATTGTTGATGAACTTCTTGATGAGCTTCATGGGGCTCATTTTTTCTCCAAGTTGGATCTTCGTTCTGGGTAT
>MU227808.1:319587-329773 GCA_018584345.1 Thuja plicata | reverse complement strand
GAGCTTGCTCAAAGGAGGTTACCCCCTCAAAGTGGCCCATGATCAATAGATTCATTCTGAGTTCTGCTATTTCTCTATATTCTATTATTTCGTGCATTCTCACCATATTGCTGTAAGGAGGTTCCTCTCAGTTTCCTGAGGAAGCAAAACCACATGATGCCCGACGAGCTGAAAATAAAGTTGCTCTGTGAGTAAAAATCCAATGATACCCAACAGATGGGGATCCCAAAGCTAACTAGAGTCACGCAGAAGGAACTGTCAGTTGTCACCGACAACTAACTGAAGAGTTGACCGATGGAACATGGAGTTCAAAAAATGACAAAATATCTAGCTGGCAAGAGCTAAAGATAGACATAACTGGTTGTTTTTCTTTGTTTTATTTGACCAAAGTTAAGTGATTGATTTAAATAAGATTTGTATAGTTGAAAAGAAGATAACTACAAGATAAATCAGGAGTTATGCTTTAAATCAAATTGGCTGGATTGTTTTTGACACCAAGATTCAAGAATCAAGAAACAGTGAATATCATGTCTATATAAGAGACAAGCTTAATTCATTTATGAATGGGATTAAGGGGAGTGAATAGAAAGAGGATGCTGAAGAGAAATTGATGAAGAATTACTTCATACAGTCCTGATCAATCAAGCTGAAGGAGAGATAAAGAATTTTATAGACACCGACAAATAGTGAAGCACAACATCACAGAGCAGAAAGTGTAGAGCACAAAAAAATGAATTGATACATTGATTAGAGAGGTAATGTACTTAAATAGATCTGAAAATCTGCAATTCAAAGTTGCATTAGAAATAGTTCATAGTTGTGTATGTATATTTTGTACCTAATAAGAGAGACACAACACATCAATAAGTCATTGCATTAGTTTAAAAAGGTTAAATAAGCATGTAAAACCAACTAATATCGAGCTATTGCCTTCTAACTAAGAAGAGTGTGATTAGTAACATAATAGCCCTTAGATTATGCTACAATCAGTGACATATACGACCTAGCATAAAGGATTTTAGTTTAAAACAAGCTAAATGAAGAGTAAACATGCATTCTAACTCTAAGAATGGAAATAAGAACAATGTAAAAGCATGGAATATAAAGTGAAATATGAGTTCTAAGATTAATCTAACAACATAAAATTACATTTACAATATAGGATGAAGGCTTATTTTCTCTCAAAAATGGCTTCTATTTATAGAAGAATGAGAGAGAGAGGGGAGACAAGGCTCATTAATGAGTTGAGAGACTTATTAATGGAGGTGTAAGAGCCATTAATGCTTTGAGCATTAATAAGGCATGGCGGAGACATAGGATTAAGGCATCTTCATTAATAAGGCATTAATGAAAGCCTTAAATAAGCATGGGGAGAGTGTAAGAGGGTGGCTTGAGAAGGTGGACTTTGAGAAAGTCATGCTTGAGAAAGTGGACTTTCTCAAGTGGGTTGAGTTGTTAATCATTCCCTAATGGAATGTGACAACATTAGGAGGTGGGTTAGGGTTAGAATTAGGATTAGGATTAGATTAGCAAGGGTGAATGGGTTGAGAAGGGTTAGAAGCCAGGGTAAAAGTGGTTGAGATAGGTTAGGTTGGGGTTTAAGAGAATATTAATTAAATGAATTAATTATTTAAACAATTTAATTGCTTTTTAATAATTAGGGGGACTATAGCCATTTCAATTAAATTAAATAGGCTAGGGGAATGGGTTCATTGCAAGTGGGTAATTGATTTAGGGATTTACTTAATTCCTTTATAATTAAATACTATAGCCATGTTTGAATTTGGTTTGATTTAATTGGTTTGAATTGATTTGAATTGTATGGCTATAATAGTTAATATAATTCAGTGATAAAAAAAATACCTAGGACATTTAATTGATTTGAAGAATTATGCCAAGCAGTAACAGGTTCATTTGGACATAATCGAGGGTATGATCACACTTAGGGTAAATAGGGTCCATAGTTGGAACAGACCAAATTTAGGTGGTTACATTTTCCCCTCTTTGAATTGATGTGCGAGCAGCACATTGATTCAAAGAAAGTTTTTGATTTTGACTTCAGAAAGATTGAGAATCCCATTCTTGGTTTTCAAACAAAATATTGATGAGATCAGTCTCGCACTTGATCAAACAAAATTGATAAAATTGATTTTGAACTTGGTTGTCATCCAAAAATCAATAAAAGATTTTAAAGGTACCAATTCTGAACTTGGTTGTCGTTCAAAGATTGATAATATTGATTTTGAACTTGGTTGTCATCCAAAAAGCCAGTATGAAGCTGCCAGGAGCTTAATAAAAATCTTTTTTAAAAATGAGGAAACACAAGATATCCAGCTTATGAGAACCAAATTTTTCTATGCAATAGTTTCGACTTTAGTCAAGGAAACTGTTATGCCCCTAGTTTGTTTGATAACGAAGTCATTTTTAATGCTGTTTCGAGCAAAAATTTAATTGATGATAGTGTGATCATGCCCCCTCGGGAACAAAATTGAAGGAAAAGAATAAAATCCCTTAGTTGAAAGAATGTATCACTTGCAGGAAGTGGTTTGGACAAGAAAGCATGGAGTAGAAGAAGGTGTGTTTAAAAATAAACTCATGATTATCAAGGTAATTACGTGGAAATGGAGTGATAAAATTGATAAAATGATGTTAGACCAAGATGTATGATAAAGTGTACAGTATTGACTGATGTTCGGAATGAATGAATCAAACTCACAATTTTTAGAATTACCACAGAAATGGCACTGTGCTGCTGAAAACATCTTAGGTACCTTTGATTTGGTTCCCGATTGATCAGAAAGAGAACAAAAATGAATTTGTAGTTGCCTGGAAGGAGTTTCGGAACTCCTAAATGTCTCAAAAACCCATATAAGCCTCCAAAATTACCATTTCACTGTTCATTTTCACTTTCCTCCATAGAAATTTAGAGAGCTCTGCAGAGAAGATGGTAGTCCCTATGAGGAAGCACTGTTTTGAGATGAGCCATCGACATCAGCATCCAGCCAACTACCCACCACCGGTAAGTGCTTGATAAACTACCCTAAGGATTTTGCAATTTTCAAATTTATGCATTTTTGTGGCTTTTAGAGCCCTTTTAATTTAGAATCACATCCAGGATTCCAGATCGCAACCTGCGAATCCCGTGTCACATCTGGGTTTTCCCGGATCGCATCCAGTTTTTTTGGATTCCTGTGTCACATCCAGTATTTCCTGGATCGCATCTAGTTGCATTGAATTTATCATTTTTTTAGGGGAAATCCATCAGTGGGTTGCACCCGGGGTGCTTTGGGTCACACCCTGTGTTTAGGATCGCATCCTGTATTTTGGGGATCGCATCCTGGAAATGTAGTCGCATCCTGTATTTCCAGGATCGTACCTGGTAGAAAAATTAGAATTTTAATGTGTTTAATCTTTTTGTGTCCTACAAGCATGGAATTACTTAGCTGATTAGGAATCTACCCCTGTAATCTAGAGAGGATACTGATGTATGGCCATTTTTTTCTAAAATAGGCCTAGTTTGAGGTAGTCGCATTTTGTGGCACTTACCCTGCGCGTGTTCTTGCATTGTCTGGATGATTGTCAAATGATGAGCAGACTACTGTGATTTGATGTGGATTGTGGTCATTGAAAGGTTTACCCAAGATCAGGGTAAACCATTGGTTGTTGATAGCTCTGGCTGAGAGATGGCACTCAGAGCACAACACCTTCCATTTACCGACTAGAGAGATCACCGTGACTCCAGAGGACGTTTGGAGGATACTGCACGTGCCGATGATTGGACATGAGGTTTTCTTTGAGTTGAGAGCTGGCATGGCTATTGGTGCTACATGTAGATTCTTCCAGAATGAGACCATCGATTGGAGATATTTTTCATGGGACTACATGGTCGATCATTACGATTGACTATCTATTTATTTAGCAGGTCTTGAGGCAGCATCCTCATGACAGATAGGGGCCATCATGGATTTATGGTCGATTGGGTGAGTATGATCGAACAGATGGTCATCCACCATCGGTGATTTTCTTGGGGGAGTTGTATATTAGCTCATATGTACAAAGAGATCCATGAGATAGTGTGCCATTATACCTGTAGTATGACTGTGGGTATCCTTATTCTTCAGATTTGGGCCTTGGAGCACATCCCTGTTACATGGCCGATTGTAGATAGACAGAGAGCACTTGAGCAGCCCTATGTATCCATGTATGCAGGCCTTCTACAACAACCCCATTTGAGCAAGATTGAGTACTGGTGCCATTTATTTGATGATATGATAGAGTTCATTTGGCGACCATACTTAGATTGTGAGGTGTGGACCTCAGATGCCTGACAGGTGCCTTACTTGTGCCAAAGCTGATATCTCATTGGCCAGACCAGATATGTTATAAAGTGGTTCATCATTACCAGAGTGCTGAGGTAGTATGGTCGGCGACAGGGCACGACAGAGGATATTACACTATACGCCCATACCAGAGATGAGACACCTTTATGGGGGGCACAGTTGACATGTGAGACTGCACACCAGGAGATCTGGGATATGGTAGCAGTAGACTGGGATCTCTAGCCTGATGTAGCTGATGCAGGTGTGTCTGATGGTTATGCCGCTGAGAGACTTCAGTACCCCTTCCCTCAGTTCACTATTCCAGAGGAGATCATTCCTCGCATAGAGGAGCCACTAGACTATGATACTGATGATCGACCAGTGAGGGGTAGGGGAGGTGCACAGAGAGACAGGGCTCCTGACAGGCATGGAGGGCAAGATGGTGGTAGAGATGGCAGGTGTCCTCCTCCCGATGATGGTCATGATGGAGATGATAGGGGTGGTGGCGTAAAGGCAATCGATACAGGTGTAGCCAATGGTAGTGGAGAGGGTCGGCATACTCGATTCAGATTTGTAGCTCCTCAGAGAGTTACCGGTCTGCTCCTTACTAGGGACCAATAGAGATAGAGACGTTAGGGGTCACAGGATAGACCTCAAGATAGAGGACAGGACTGGTCTTAGGATCAGGATACAGGCAGAGATGGAGATCTACTATCCAGATGTGAGCAGGAGAGAGAGAAGCTCCAAGATAGGATCACAACTTTGGAGGCCAGAGTCACTACTGTTGATGCTTTATTGGTGGATAGGGATCTACATCTTGAGTGGTTGAGAGGAGAGAGAGATGCATAGGCCCAAACAATAGTCCATCAGGGACAGAGGGCTACATACTATCATGCCTTGTATCATGCGGTAGTTCCAGAGGTTCAGAGAGCACCTTCATTCTCATGAGTGGCTCAGCAGTCAGAGGGGGCCATGCCTCCTCCAGCAGCTCCTTTTGTACTACCTCCTCATCCTCCTCTTGACCAGGGAGAGGGAGCAAGACAGAGTTGACATTTTGTATCATTTTTATGACATGTATATCTTTGAGAGCATATTTGTATATCTGGATCCTGCTGAGATCCCCTCTTTTGTATATCTGGATCCTTCTGAGATCCATTTTTGTAGATGACATTCATACATGTATATCTGATTCATTTTGGCTCACTGATACATTGATACACTTTATGCATACTATTCAATATTTGATCTATACCATGTTATGATGATATATATCTGATGCAACTTCTTGATTCTGACATATTTCATGAGTTCTTTTTGCTTTCATAGAGGTGGTAAATGTATCTTTACACATGTGATGATATCTTGGTCTCTTGATGAGTTAGTTTTTAGATGATAACATCATTTTATGATTGGATGTGATAAGTTATTACTGATATAAATATGTTTTTGTAACATATAAAATGTAACATATAACAATGTGTAACATAAGAAATGTAACATTTGAAATCTATGGGGGAAAGATAAGATATTCCTCTTCTATCCCAAGATGCACAAAGGAAAGATCCAAATTGATCAACCCAAAAAGGATCAATGCACAAATGAATCAATCATTTGGAAATGAGAGCAAAGAGGAAAGTCTTAAATTTCTCATTTTATGGAAAGGAATGAATGTGTGATAGATTTAGAATGATTAAGGGTTTGAATTGAAATGGATAGGAGAAATGCACTAACCTTGAAATATTACAAATCAAAGAATGTTATTTTCTGAGGTCTGTACTCTATTTTTGGAAAAATTGAAGTATGATCAGGAAAGGAAACACAAAGATGAACAAAACCCAGAAATAATTTTCCGATCTGACACCATCTTATGAAAAAGGTTGACCTTGACCCATAAATGTCAACCCTGACCCAATAATGTCAACCCTGACATGCACAGGTCTGATAGAGAATTTGTTCACGCCGTCTGAAAGAAAGCCAAAAAGGGTATCCAGATCTGGTCTCAAATCTATTGTTTTGAGCCTGTACCTACAAGAAAAAGAGGATTGTTTGTTGGGGGGGAGGGGTTTGCCTTGGTCAAACCCCAGTTTTGGAGTTAACCTCAAATATATGTAATTGAAATTGCAGAAGTAAACAATGTAAATGCATAAATTCACCTTGCTTGTAAAAGTTCTTGTGGAGGATTCGAATCCTTCAATCCACAAGTATCTATGCACCAATAGATCTAGAATGTAGGATGTCTTCAATCAATTTCTTGTAGATCTCCAACACCAAGTCTTGAATGGGTTCTTGATTTTGGAAGAGGCTTGGAAGAAGGTGGATGAAGAGATCACCAAAAGGGCACTATGTAGCTTGAATCCTGGAATGGCCTCCAAATGATCTCCTTCATGAAAATGGATGCTTGAATTCTTGAGAATGGATGAATGCTTGCTTGAAATCTTACTCCTTAGCTTGCTTGGACTTCACTTGATAATGCTCCTCAATTGCTTAATGATGCTTAGAAGACTAAGAGAAAATGAGAGGAGAAAGCTCCGTTTTATATGAAACTAGGGCACAATCTTATAAGGAGGCCGACATAGGAGAATTAAATTCCCATTAAAGCATTTACCCCTAGGAGAGGACCTATGTTAAATATAATTTAGGAATAGACACTTTAGAACCTGAAACAGTCAACCCGAAAGTGGGAAAACACTTTTTGCAAAGACCGACATCCAGAAACTGCAAGACCTTGAAGTTTGAACCCTGGGTAAAGGTTGAGGTCGACCTTGACCTAGGTCAAGGTAAAGGTCAACCTTGAACTAGGTTAGGGTCAAGGTCAACCTTGACCTAGGTCAGGGTCAAGGTCGACATAGACCAAAAAGGTCAACCCTGACCTTGAAGTCTAGAATCTCAGGTCTGCAGTCCAAAATGCATAAATCAGGCTCAAAAGAAGTGGAAAGAGGGGCACAACAGGAGGAAAGCCAGGTCTAGATTAGGAACCCATTCAAGGTGCTTAATATGACCCCAAGCCACTTACTCAGAAGGCTAAACAAGTCTACCATGGAAGTGCTTGCATTTTCCAACTATACATTTAGCCCCCACTTTAGCAAGAGTATAGACTTAACACAAACTCTTGGTAAAGGAGAACATAGAGAAAGGACAATCTTATTGGAATAAAAAAGGGACAAATAAATCCTCAATCCCCCAAGGGACTTAAGTCTTTATCAACCCTAAGATCACGATAAGAGAGATATCACCAGTCAAAGAGAAAGAGAGTGAGAGAGGAGTGGTTAGCTTTCCCAGTAAGATGTGTGTATCTCATTGTGAACCACAAAAAGGATAGGATGACCCACTAAGAAAGAACTTGATAGTCACCCCATAAAGTTGTGTGCCTTCTGGCGGCTTTGTGCATGTATGTAGTGCATCTTCTAATAGATTTTATGAAGTACCCATGGCTCCATATTCTTATATCACCATGAAATACCTTTGTAAAATGTGTATCTCTTCAGGATTTAGCAACTTATGTGTGTTACCTTCTAAGGATTTAGCATATTGAATTGTAATTGAATGCGTATCTCTTCAGGATTTAGCAACTATGTGCGTCACCCAGAGAGGATTCAGCATGCTGCAAAACAAAATGTTAGAACAAAAATGCATAATATAAAATGAGGGAGGCCGTGTATATGCCCCCTCCTTAATATGGCAAAGTACATACTATTTTGACATGTTAAGGAAATAAAAGAACAAGGATAAAGCCTTCTTCAACAATAAGACAATATCCATAGACAACACCAAGTCCAAGCCAAGAAGGTCACAACTCCTATGAGGCCATGGAAGGGATGAATGCAAAGAGATATCATGCAAGAAGTGAAAAAGTCACCCTTGTGAGGGATAGCACAATATTTAGTTTCCAAGGTGAGAGATTTATCAACCAGGGAAACCCAATGTCAAATAATGAAATAGGTTTTGATCAAGGACATAGATCCTCAATGCAAACCAAAATTTTCATGTACGATTGGATATCACATAATAGATAAATACTACTTAACCAAGGGAAAAGTGAATCCCAGAAAGACAGAAAAGAAGGAGATGGCATCCTTACCCCCCAAGCATGGGAACAAGGATGAAAGGGGACCTATTATATTTCTCACAATACTATGCAAAACAATGAGCCCCCAAAGATTAGGCTATCATTGTTTACATAATGTGGAGTTCCATAATAGGAACATAAATGTTATTTAGAGAAAATAAGATTGAAATACAACTCATTGCCAGATAATATATAAATAACTTTACTATCAATGAGTTGCCTAATCTTATAATGTAAAGCTTGACATTCATTAGTAGAGTGATCATGTAATCTATGATAGAAACAAAAAGGAAGAGTCTTCAAGTGTAGACTACATTACTTTTTGTGTTTAGGTCTAGTAATCATCTTAGCACGAAGGAGTTTAGGGAAAAGAACTTCTTGGTCAAATTCCTTCATAGGTTCATCATGTTTTGAAGTTTTATTTGAGATGTTGTTATTGATGTGTTGGTGAGGATTAAATCCCAATCCATAAGAATGTTCATGCCCCCCATTCTGTAAGGGCATTTGAATTCCCTGTTTCTTCTTACCACATCTTTGACCATGGAATCCTTGTTTAACTAGTAAATGATAACTAGGACCATAGTGAGAAGCCATATCAGAAGGAGTCAATGGAATTTCAATAGTCACTATGTCATCATTATTAGGTTTGATAGATTCATAGTGGGTAGAAGCAGCGACAAAGTTATTACAAAGGTAATGAGAAGTAGAAGCAAAAGCTCATTGTTCAAACTCTCTTTGTGGCTTCATAAAATCAAGATTAGAAACCTTATGCTCTCCAATAAAGGTAGGATTAAAATCGAGGGTTCCCCAATCATCTCCAGGAATAGAATTAGAGGAAGAAGGATTACTATTAGGAATAGGATTATGGTGGGTTTGAATATTCAAACAAGGATTTGGTGCATCATCTGCATGAAGTGTATACACCATGTTGTTGTGACTAAATTTGAATTGACGGTGAATGGTGGAAGGAACAACATGCATCTCATGCAACCAAGGTCTACCCAAGAGGAGGTTATAATTAAGAGGTCTAGGCATAACATGAAAAGGAGTATTCAGGATAATTGGACCTACTGTAATAGGTAAGGTAATGATGCCCAAAGTGTTCTTATCAATGTTATCAAAGCCATGTATAGGATTTTTATTAGGTTGAATAGTTGAAAGATCAACTTTAATTGATTTGAGCATGTCCATGCTACAAATATTAAGCCTAGATCCATTATCAATCAAGGTCCTACAAATGATACTCTTATTGATAGTAACAACAACCATAAGGGCATCATATTGCTTTTGACCTTCTTGAGAAGGTAGATCCTTTTGATTAAATACAATGTCAGGAGGACCCAGGGTAACATGCATGCATTATAAGAAGGCATTGATGTTATCTTGATTAAGAGGTGGATTCGGAAGAGTTGCTAGAGCTTTTTGCAAGGCTTCATGGTAGGTAGGTGAAGTTTGAAGAAGCTCCCATAAAGAAATCTTGGCAGGGGTATTGTGCAATTGGTTTATCAAATCATAATCCATGCTAGGAAGATGGGGTGGAGGAGGAAGAATGGGTTGAGAAGCTGGTAAAGAAGTAGGAACCACCGGATTAGGTTGAGGGTTATTCCTTGAATGATATGTGTGAGCTATCGAATCTTGATCATTGAAATATTCTAAAGATTCCATAGGTTTACCTTGATAGTAATGCGAGGACAACCTTTAATAGTCATCAAGGGTTTTGGATAAACCATGTTAGTTATCTCAGCACTACAAATAGATTCACATGAAGGAAGAAAAGAATACATCCTATGAGGAGCTGAGG
>MU227808.1:300154-313650 GCA_018584345.1 Thuja plicata | reverse complement strand
TCATTTGGAAATGAGAGCAAAGAGGAAAGTCTTAAATTCCTCATTTTATGGAAAGGAATGAATGTGTGATAGATTTAGAATGATTAAGGATTTGAATTGAAATGGATAGGAGAAATGCACTAACCTTAAAATATTGCAGATCAAAGAATGTTGTTTTCTGAGGTCTGTACTCTATTTTTGGAAAAACTGAAGTATGATCCGGAAAGGAAACACAGAGAAGAACAAAACGCAGAAATCATTTTCTGATCTGACACCGTGTTATGAAAAAGGTCGACCTTGACTCACAAATGTCAATCCTGACCCAATAATGTTGACCCTGACCTGCACAGGTCCGACAGAAAATTTGTTCGCGCCGTCCGAAAGAAAGCCGAAAAGGGTATCCAGATCTGGTCTCAAATCTGTTGTTTTGAACCTGTACCTACAAGAAAAAGAGGATTATTTGTTGGGGGGGAGGGGTTTGCCTTGGTGAAACCCTGGTTTTGGAATTAACCTCAAATATATGTAATTGAAATTACAGAAGTAAACAAAGTAAATGCATAAATTAACCTTGCTTGTAAAAGTCCTTGTGGAGGATTCAAATGCTTCAATCCACAAGTGTGTATGCACCAATGGATCTAGAATGTAGGATGTAGGATGTCTTCAATCAATTTATTGTAGATCTCCAACACCAAGTCTTGAATGGGTTCTTGATTTTGGAAGAGGCTTGGAAGAAGGTGGATGAAGAGATCACCAAAAGGGCACTATGTAGCTTGAATCCTCCAATGGCCTCCAATGGATCTCCTTCATGAAAATGGATGCTTGAATGCTTGAGAATGGATGAATGCTTGATTGAAATCTTGCTCCTTAGCTTGTTTGGACTTCACTTGATAATTCTCCTCAATTGCTTAATGATGCTTAGAAGACTTAGAGAAAATGAGAGGAGAAAGCTCCCTTTTATATGAAACTAGGGCACAATCTTCTAAGGAGGCCGACATAGGAGAATTAAATTCCCATTAAAGAATTTACCCCTAGGAGAGGACCTATGTTAAATATAATTTAGGAATAGACACTTTGAAACTCAAAACAGCCGATCCGGAAGCAGGAAAATACTTTTTGCAAAGACCGACATCCAGAAACTGCAAGACCCTGAAGTTTGAACCTTGGGTCAAGGTCGAGGTCGACCTTGACCTAGGTCAGGGTCAAGGTTGACATAGACCAAAAAGGTCAACCCTGAGCTTGAAGTCCAGAATCTCAGGTCTGCAGTCTAGAATGTAAAAATCAGGCTGGAAAGAAGTGGAAAGAGGGGCAGAACAGGAGGAAAGCTAGGTCTAGATCAGGAACCCATTCAAGGTGCTTGATATGACCCCAAACCACTTACTCAGAAGGCTAAACCAGTCTACCATGGAAGTGCTTCCATTTTCTGACTATACAGTTTTAAATGATACTCATGTGAAAATTAAAATGTATGTTTCTTATGATTTTTTGGTTATGCCATATAGATGTATGGATGCACTTTTAGGATGAAAAAGTCAAAATGCAATACATGGATGCTTTATTTTTGTGTTTTCCTATTTCTTCCTTTTCAATGTATGCAAAATGTATGCTATGAATGTACAATGATATTTGATATCAGTAATATGGATGATGTAGTTAACTTGATGTTTAGAAGAAGATAGAAATCATTTTTGAACACAAAATTCCTTATGCTGTTACTTCTTTCATAAATGCATCATGCAAGCTCTAAATGCAGCTATATGCAGACTCTTAGGACTTGTCACTGATTAGAAAATATTGCAACATTTTTATCATCATTGGGTGCTTTTCAGAATGGATACCATTTGATAGTACAACCATCACTAATACCCATTGATATTATGAAAGTATGAATACTATATTTTATTGAAATGTCGAAAATAGACTTAGGCATCAAGGCATAGAAGCCAGGATAACAACATAGTCACCTTCCTTTTGATATACCAGATTCGGATTAAGGGAAGATATTGAACCCGCAATGACCTTGAAAATTCATATCCTTAGGTACATTATGATTCATATACCTTAGTGAGAATTTGGATTTGAAAATAGACAAGGAAATTGTTTCAACCTCACCGTTGTTTACACATAACAATGATCGAGATATATGTGGCTATCCACCCATAGTGATAGCTCTTACCATAATCATCCAAGTTAGGTGAAATTTATAGGATCCTATGGAACAATCACCATATGCAGAAAGCCAAGAAAAAATTATGCCCCCTATCCTTGTGACTCTTTGTCTTTGTGCAGACATCATTGAGCAACTAAGAAGACATAATAAATTATCAATTGAGAATCAATCAAATAAAATTTATAATTACTTAGATGCCCCCTAGTTGAAAACATCAGCAGGACATAAAAGAATCATAATCAAACCAATAGAAAATTGTGTGTTTAAGTAGTACTTGTTCATTCGTATGTTAAACTCAGTAAAGATTCATCAATCAGAAAATTGTAATACAAGAAATATGGTGTTCCATTTCTGTGCATTGGTAGGATAATCTGTTCATGTTTACGATCCAATACAGCACTATAGGATCTCTATTATGTAAATGTCATGTCTTATGTTTTGAAAAGAGACCCTTGTTTTGGATAGTGACATTGTTCTGCATGTATCAAGAAACATTGTGTTCGTGAGGCAAACCATCCTAGAGAAACCTAGCAATCGTAATTGGCTATGCCAACAAAGATGCCCCCAGTGCAAAATGACTTATTCCTAAGACATAAAGATAGCCAAATCCCAAGCGAGGATAAGATAGTCATTTAGGAAGATGAAGTCAGCATATGAGCACAGGAAAAATTGTGATGGTCTAGTATCAGTAGTGCATTGATAGAGGGAGTGCAGAACACAAGTGACACCTGATTGCCAGGTTATTACCACTTGGAAAGACCATTTTTTCTTTTTCTTTTTGCTACCAAGATGCCTGTTTTACCAGGTGCTCATCAAGGCACTTTTCTCTTTTTCAATTTTTTTCAATTTTTTTTTTTATAATATTTTTGTAGTATCAAGGTGCCTGTTTGCCAGGCTTTCACCAAGGATACCCTTTTTGTAGGATCTTTTCCACTATTTTTTTATTTCTTTAGGATCAATTTTCTGAATGTTTTTGGTATTTTGGAAGAACTTTTTGCTGTACAGGCTCTGCTAGCTGAACATTAAGTGTAGAATCACTTCAAATGTAGAGTGTTGATAGGAGCTAGAAGAATGTCTCCTTCAGGTGTAGCTAATTGATAAGCTCCAATCCCAAAAGCAGTAGTGATAACATAAGGTCCCAGCCAATTAGGTTCAAACTTTCCTTTCTTCTCCTTGTTAGGCTAGTTCTTAGGATTCTCCTTGAGGACGAGATCTCCTACTTCAAATTTGCACAGTTTGACCTTTTTATTATAACCTTTGGACATACATGGTTGATATACATTGAGGTGATCAAACGCTTGTTGTCTACACTCATCTAGTAGGTCCAGAGAATTTACCCAATCAATGCGGTACTGCTCATCAGTAACCAGTCCTTGTAAAGATATCCGCAAAGATGGGATTTCAACCTTAATAGGTAGTACTACTTCAGTGCCATAGACTAGAGAAAATGGCGTGGTGCCAGTTGGTGTTCTTATGCTTGTTCTATAGGCCAATAGTGCCAGATTCAGTTGTAGATGCCAATCTCTGCCAGACTTGCTTACAATTTTGTGTAGAATCTTGAGTATATTCTTGTTTGATGCCTCAGCCTATCTGTTACCTTCAGGGTAATAGATTGAGGAGCAATGTTGAGTGATATGGAACTGTTCACAAAGGTCATCAATGTCTTGATTTTTAAATTGGCCCCCATTGTCTATCACAATTGAAGAGGGTATCCCATACCTACAAATAATGTAGTTCAAAATGAACATAGCCACCTGTTTGTCAGTGGCTTTGATTAGTGGCATGGATTTGACCCACTTCATGAAATACTTAGTGGCCGCAATGATAAACTTGTGTCCATTTAAGGAGTTGGGATATATTTGTCCAACCAAGTCAAAGGCCCATTGCTGAAATGGCCAATGTGTTATGAAGGGTATAAGTTCTCTGGCAGGAGCATGGATAAGATTTCCATGTGTTTGGCATTTAAGACATGATTTTGAAAATTGAATAGCATCTTTCTCCATGGTAGGCCAATAATAGCCTACTCTGAGTAGTTTCTTGGCTAATGAAAAGTCGTTTGAGTGTGATCCACATACACCTTCGTGGACATCTTTTAATGCTAGATCAGACTCTTCGAGTTCTAAACATTGAAGAAGTGTACCATCAAGACCACATCGATATAGGTTGTTAGTTATGAGGACGTAATGCGATGCTGTCCTAATCAGGGATATTTTCTCATTTCTAGATAGATTGGCAGGAATGGTTTGGTCAGAAAGATAAGCAATGATATTGGCATACTGAGATCGATCTCGGGTATTTAAGGTACATATTACCTAGTATTAAGGGTTATCAAAGGTAGGATAGGATATTTCTTCCACCAAGAAGTCATAGAGGAATTGATGCTCCTCTAGTTGTAACATGGATGCCAAAGTAGCCATAGCATCCGCAACTTTGTTCTCTGATCTAGGTATCTATTGGAAGGTGACAAAGACAAAGTACTTCTTTAGATCATCAACTAGTTGCTTGTAGGGCATCAAATTTTCATCTTTTGTTTGATACTCCCCATTAACTTGATTGATAATTAGTTGGGAGTCACCTTACACATGTAACTCTATGATCTTCCATTCCATAGCTAGCTTGAGGCCGTTGACCAATGCTTCATATTTTGAAATATTGTTGGTGCATGGAAACATCAATTTGTAAGATTTGGGAATCTTGTATCCTTTTGGAGTTATTAAGAGGACCCCTGATCCAGACCCTCGTTAAGTGAATGAACCATCAAAGTACATTTCCAGGGATATTCAGTGAGATGCATGATTGTTTCATTAGGGAATTCAATTAGTAAAGGTTCATCATCATGGAGTGGTGAATCAGCCAATTGATCTACAAGTACCTGTCCTTTGATAGCTCTCTATTCCACATATTCAATGTCAAACTCACTTAAAATTAGGACCCATTTTGCCAAACGTCCTGTTAATGTTGTTCTGCTCAAAAGATACTTTAGAGGATTGATCTTCACAATGAGCTTCACTGTATGAGAGAGCATGTAGTGTCTCAATTTTTGTGATGTGAAGATGACTGCTAAGCATGCTTTTTCAATAATACTGTAATTGAGCTCATAAGTGACTAGTGTTCTACTAATATAGTAGATAGCTCATTCTTTCTTTGTTTCATCTTCTTGCACCAGTAATACTCCTAGGGATGTAGTTGTAGCTGAAATGTATAGAAGTAAGGGTTTTCCATGAATAGGCACCATAAGGATAGGTGGAGCAGCTAGGTACCCCTTCAATTCTCTAAAATTTGCTTCACAGTGTTCGTTCCATTTGAAGGTAACCCCTTTATGTAGTAGCTTAGTAAAGGGTTGTGCCCTATCTACAAGTTGGGACATGAATCTTCTGATAGACTGGAGTCTCCCTTGTAGCATCCTCATTTGACTGATGTTATGTGGAGGAGCCATCTCTAGCATAGCCTTTACCTTTGCAGGATCTACCTCAATTCTCTTCGTGGATACTATGAATCCTAGGAGTTTCCCTGATTGGAACCCAAAGACACATTTCTTCAGGTTGAGCCTGAGTTAGAACTGTTCCATTCAATCCAATATATTTCTTAGGTCAAAAATGTGAGTACCTCTCTCCTTGGATTTAGCCAATGTGTCATTGACATAGTCCTCCATGTTCTTGTGCATCATGTCATGGAATATTGTTGTCATGGCTCTTTGATATGTTGCACCGGCATTCTTTAACTTGAAACGCATGACATTCTAGCAAAAGGTCCCCCATGCACACATGAATGCAGTTTTTTCTTGATCCTTAGGGGCGATCTTGATTTGATTATAGCTTGAGAATCCATCCATTAACGAATACATCTGAAAGCCTACTGTAAGATCCATGATCATGTCAATGTTTGGTAGAGGGAAGTCATCTTTTAGACATGCTTTGTTTAGGTCTCTAAAGTTTGTAGAGATGCTAATAGATTTATTAGATTTAGAAATGGGGACCACATTGGAGATCCACCCTACATAGGCAATGAATCGAATAAATCTAGCTTTCAACAACTTTTCTAGCTCTTCTTTTACCAATAATACAACATGAGGATGCATTTTTCTAAGTTTTTGTTTTACGGGCTTGATCCCGGGAGCTATAGACAAGTGGTGCATGATGAGATTAGGATCTAGCCCTGGAATATCAGTGTAAGACCATGCACAGTTAATCTTCTTCTCTTTTAGGAACTCTATGAACTGTACCTTCTCTTCTTCTGATAAAGATTGTGCCAGATGAACTATTTGAGGATTTTCAACAGTGCCCAAGTTTACTGGCTATGTTGGTTCAATCAATACCAAAGATCTTTCCTGAAAGTGTTCTAGGAGGATATCAAGAGTCTCATCCTTTGGCACCTCAGAGAGGTTTTCACCATTGGATACATCTTTTTTCTTTACTATTTTGGGATTTGATACTGCCATAGAGTGGTTTTCACCATCAGTCCACTTTTTCTTTTTATTTTTCAGTTTGTGACTAAGAAACTTGATATCCTCCTGTGACATGTTATCGCTCCTTGCATTTGTGGAAGAAGGGTAAGGTTCACAAGCATTGAGATAACAAGCTAGGGAGTGGTCATTAGGAAAGTCGAGGATAGGAGTAGGATCTATTTCTGTCCAATTAATTAGGTCTAGAAATACCAATGTTAGGGAGTTAGATTCTGGGAAGGACAACATCATGTTAGCATCAAAACCATTAACTGACATGACACGGTCTGTTAAGTCAATTTATTCAATATTTAGATCAATAAGAGTGAGATAATTGTTAAAAGGGTCATTTTTAGGCATATGTGGATCGAACTCTAGTGAATTGTCAGTAGAAATCTCATCATCATCTCTCTATAAATGGAGGTTTCTTGCTTGTGGCCTATGAAATTATTCTAGACTTACGTATTCACCTATGTCTTCATCAATGATTGGGGGAAGGAACTCTTCTTCTGCTTTAGGAGGATCAGTATCATTAAGAGGATTGTCAGATCATTTACTAGTAGCTGAAGGAGCTGCAAATATGTGAATTGTATCAATTCCAATATCTTTTAAGGCGATAGATAGCCGATCCCATTCATAGTCATGAGAGTTTTTTACATCATCATCAGATCTATTTAAGTATTCAGCACTGGTTATTTGATGTACTCGGTTAGCTACTTGAAGATCAAAGTAGATCAAGGACATGTGAAATTGTGACGAATTGCCCCCAGTTAGGATGTAGATTTTGTGGCTAGGGTATCTCTTGAGTGATTTTTTCTATGGTGTCTCCTACCTCTTGAATGGGAGGTTGTGCTAGAAAAGGGGTATGAAGATCTTGTGGTACCTCAAAGCTAGGTACATAGCGTTCTCCTTGATATGCAAGATTATCTATACCGACATGTAATAATCTTTCATAAGGCCATGGTTCTAGTACTATCTCATCTGTTTCATCGCTTCATTTATCAGAGGCCAAGCTATCTTTTGAAGTAGGTTTGTTGGATTGAGTATTAAAACCAAGTCCTATTTTATCTCTGTTGTTCTGGAACTCCATGGGTATAGGTTCAATGATCCCTCATCTGGTGTCGTTTAGAGGTCCCTTTCCTTTGTAACCCATTTGTGTGAGGAAATCATACCCCTTTCCATATTGTTCTGGGGATATCTTTACATGTTTGATCTCAGATTCCACCGGTTCACCTTTGTAAAGCCAGTGCAAGACTACCTGTTCTTTTATGTTATCTGAAGAAGATGTGGATGCCTTTATCATGCCAGTTGCCTTATGTACTTCTGGTTCTTTGGATGTTGTAGGTGTTAATGTTGATGAAGGTTTTCCATAGGATCTTGGTGACACTAAAAGTTTTGTCAGTGAGGGAGTTAGTTCCAGCTTGTACTCTCCCATACTTGTTTCTTCAAGTTTCAAGGTTTTGTTAAAACCCTTCATAACCATGTCCTTGGTAGTTTCAAGAGCATCTACATCTATAGACTCTTTGTTGTGTGGGATCATGCTACTTGCTTTGATATTGTTGCAAGTGAAGTTAGCATCTGCAGGAATCATTACTTCCACCCCATTATGTAAGAATTTTATGCATTGGTGATAAGTGGATGGTACAAATTGCATTTCATGAATCTATGGTCTCCCTAGTAGGATATTGTAGGCCAAGGGTAAATCTAGAACTTGACATATGACGTTCCTCTCAATTGGTCCGACTCTGATAGGTAGAGCAATAAGACCTCTGGAGGATCTTTCTTCCTCATCATAAGCTTTGATGGTTATCTTGTTTCTAGTGTCAATTGTTTGTTTGGAGAGACCTAGTCTCCTGATTAGATCCAGTGTACAGATATTCAATCTTGCACCTCCATCTATCAACATGCGTCTAACATGAGATTTATGAATAAGGACTTATATATGGAGGGGCTGATTATGTGGATGGGTCTATGACTTGTCATCCTCTTCAGAAAAGGAGAGGTAGTGTGGCGCTGAGATGTGATTGACCATTGCTTGAAACTTGTCTATATAAATATCTTTGGAAAATTAGCAACATGTAGAGCTTGTTCTAGGATTTCCCTATGTACTATGGATATCTTGAGCAACTCAAAGATGGAAATTTTGGCAGAGTTTCATTGCAATTGGTCTACCACGTAATATTTGGCTTTGGGGATAGTGACCATGTGTTTTGCTGTTGGTTTAGGTATAGTGACAATAGGAACCTTGAATGTTGACGTTGATGTCAATTTTGGAGGTCCTTTGATTGTAACCTATGCTTGGATTTGTGTTATAGTATTTGAGTAGGATGAGACACCTTTTATTGTGATCACATTGATGGATTCAGTTTTAATATCAAGCATATTGATCACATTGTCATTTTTGGAATAGGTGTAGTGTACCTCATTACCCTTCCCTTTAGATGTTTCTCCTTGATTGTAATTAGGAAAGTGTTTGTTGAATGTTGTATGATCCTCATTGGTAGTATGTCTGTTTACTCTGATCTTACATCCTTTGATGAGGTCTTGGATTACATGCTTAAGTTTGAGATAATTATTAGTCTTGTGTCCTTGTTTTTGTGGAAGACACAATAGGAATTATCATCCCACCACCTGGGTTTGACCATTGGTTCCCATAGTTTAGAATCAGGAATCGTAATAACTTTGTTATCCAATAGTGTTTTTAGAACAGTCTCAAGAGGCTCCCCCAAAGGAGTGAATGTTCTTTGGGGTTTTGAAGTCCATGTTCATTCTTTGTTGGTATCATTTTTGTCTTTGGAGATGGGAGGGGTTACCTTAACATCTTTTCTTGGTTGTATGCCATTAGTTAGGTTGAATGCCTCAGGTTTAGGATTAATGTTAGAGGCATCAACCAATCTGTCATTAACAACATTCTTGTTTTGCTTCCACCATTTAGGATTGGAGTTGGAGTTGTTGCTTTTGTTTTCATTTTGAAGGGTGATCTCCCCTCTTTTAACCATGACTTCCAAAATATGAAGGGTATTTTTAGTCATCCTATCAAAGCTAGGAGAGTCTTGCATTTGTAGAGCATAGTTCAATTCAGGTACTAGATTGTTAACAAAGATTTCCATCTTCTCCATTTCAGGAATGACCCTTAAATATCATTCAAAAATCTTCCTCCATCTTTCTAGGAAGTGTGTGAATGATTCTCCAGTTTGTTGTTTGGTGTTACATAGGTCCATCATAGTTATAGCATGATGGATGTTGTAGGAGTAATGTTGAATGAACCGTTGGATCAAATCCTCAAATGTCTTGACCTTAGGGTTTAATTTTGAGAACCATTCCATGGCATTACCTCCTAGACTTCCTAGAAATAGTCACATGAGGTATGTGGGTTTGTTCATGTACTCGATTCTTAGAGCACAAAATTCCCTTACATGGTCATGTGGATTAGTTTCTCCCGTGTACTTTTCATACTTTGGCCTTGCTACGTTGGGAGGAAATGGGACCATAGTAATACTCTTGTCAAAAGGAAATGGACAAATGGTGTCCAAAGGGTATTTTTTTTTGGGTTTCTCTTTCTCCTGTTTGAGATTTGTGAGCTTCGTTTGCATTAGATTGAGCTGTTTGGTGAGAATAGATATCGAGTTTGGTACTTCCTTTTCTTTGAGCTTTTCTACACCATAATCCTTGGGTAATTTGACACTTGTGGATGCTAGATGGAGGTAGTATTTTTCTTTATCGTCACTAATTATCCATTTCAATAGCTTGTGGATCCATTTACTTTGTTTGAGTTTTTCATATTCGTCTTCAAGGATCTCCTCTTCACTATCTGATCCAAATGGATTATGTTCAAACTTGGGTCTTTCTTCCTCTTCTGTGCCTTTGGATTTTTTGTGTTTGCCATCATTATAATCCTCAAAAGCCTTACTCCATTCGTTAGTGTTGCTATCCATTTGAGGGGAATCTAGATCAAGAAGGGGACTGTGAGAAGTTTCTCCTTGGAAGCGTGGTGTTTTAGGAGGCACTTTTGATCCTTTAGTTGTGTACTGGTTGCATCTAGTGTTAACCATGAAGTTCGTTTCTCAACTTGGTAAACATTTCCCAATAGTGCCAGTAAGGATTTTAGATCGTTCAAATGGATGTGTCTAGGTAAAAGTAATTGTTTATTGTTGGTGAATGTAAATGATTCCAGCATCAGAGGGTTAAATGCCCTGATAGTGAGCTGGGAACCAAGTTGTTGATAGAAAATGGGTAGACTACACGTATTGAATTGATTGTGAAAGACTGACTAAGCACGCAAGGTGGACATTTCGAAAGTGTTTTGAAATATATCAGGGAGACCAAAAGAGACAATAGAAACCAGCTAAGGAGAAAAAAGGGTATCCTAATCAACTGAGACTTCCTGAGAAAAAATTCTACAAGTACCCAGTGTCCTAAATGCTAGCTCCCAGATGTGAGCCTATGATGGTACCAGATGTGATCCTAGAATCTAGATGCGACTTCTTGCTGACCAAATGTGATCCAGAATACCAAATGTGATCCTAAACACTGCATGCGACTTGGGAAATATAAGATGCAATCTTATGATGTCTTTGTCAGTTTGGGTCAGTTTTGAAAAGTCCATTTTTGAAGTGCGTGAAGTTTCTTGTTTCCAGATTGCGTTAAGAGGTGTCGTAAGGTGTGAAGAACACATGTAATCTAGGGTTTGAAACTTGTTGATTGTTTTGAGGAGATTATCTTTTTAATGATCTTTTGAACACGTCAAAAAATTTTGCATTGTTAGGAGGGTGAAACAAACACTCATCTTTTCCTATTCTCTAGGTGGAGGATGAAAATTTTTGCTCATTGACTCAGGTACACACTGAAATGCTAATCAAAATATAGCCATCACCAAGCACACAATGGCTCCAGTCATGATGCTGTATTAGCCAACTCCAAATGCAAGTGAGGGCACAATATGACAAGTGTCTTGGGGAAATTACTTTTTGCCTTGCACAAATATTATCACCCTTTCAGGGATGAATAGGGAATTCTTTCAGTTGAAGTTGTTGTAGATTATTGGGCAATCCATTCAAAACTATGCCCCATAGAATTGCACAAGGAAAAATTTAGGTGTATAACAGTATGAGTACCCAAATATATGTAGTCTCGCAAGCAATATTCAAGCAGCTCCACTCTACATATACCCAGTTATGTTCAAGGAATGATGTCAAAATTCCAAGAACAAAACTAGTTCCATCTTTCGAGGCTTTTGCCTACGAGGAAGCAACTATTTATAGTGAGTTGGAAGGGTTGGCGTAAAACCTATCCTCACTTGGGTCATTCCCAAGAGATTTTTTCCTCAACTGAAAATCCCTCTACTATTTAAATGTACGTAACCAGGATTGGCGAGCTTTGGATGTCTGGATTTTTTATTCTTGTGAAGAAGAAGAGCATACTCTCCTAATCTAAGCCATTTTCTCCCAAAACACTTAAAGCAAAATTCATTCCCTCAAGCTATGTTGAGCTCGATTTAGTCATTCCTATTTAAGAAAAATAGGATTTTTCTTGAAAAGGAAAGTTTTCCTTTGTTTAATTAACCATAAAATTTAGTGAGTTGCTTGTTCAATTACTAATCCAAAATGAATTAAACGATTGAACTTGTTCTTTAATCCCACATATTTAGTGATTTTTTTTTTTCATTTACTATTTTCAAAAAGAATTAGGTTATGTGTTTTCTTGTTCATTTACCCCAAATTCTGTTCAATCCATAAACTAATGTATGAGTTTCTGATTTTCCTTAAAAGGAAAAGAGCATAATCCTCTAGTCAGTTTAGTGATAGATTGGAATATGTACTTTAAGTTTGAAAGAAAGTAAATAGAGGTCAAAATGGGGGGTTGGCAACCTAAAAAACCAAGTTAGTATCTGTTTAGTTCAACTCCCATGAAAACCTCCAAAAACAACCTGCAAACACTTGTTAAGCTACAAAACACCACAAACACCACTTGTTGAAATGTTAGAGTTAGGAAAATGAAATGCACAAACCTTCTAACCAAATGCGAGCTTAAAATTCCACTGAATGTGATGCAACATACTATATGCAAGCTTCCTTACCAGATGCGATCCCATGGTTACTAGATGCAAGCCAAAATTGAAAATGATCCGAGAAATCTCAGATGCGAGCCTAGTTTTTTGCAGTGCGATTGTGTATCCCGGATGCGATCCTAAAAGGTTAAAAATGATCCTGTGACAGAATTTTGAGCATGCAAATTAGCAAAAAAGTGTTAGAAAATGAGGCCAAGTTGGAAATCTTTCCCCACAGTGGGCGCCTGAAATGTGTGTGTATATTTTGTACCTGATAAGAGAGACACAACACATCAATAAGTCATTGTATTAGTTAAAAAAGGTTAGATTAGCATGTAAAACCAACTAATATTGACCTATTGCCTTCTAACTAAGAAGAGTGTGATTAGTAACATAATAGCCCTTAGATTATGCTACAATCAATAACATATATGACCTAGCATGAAGGATTTTAGTTTAAAACAAGCTAAATGAAGAGAAAACATGCATTCTAACTCTAAGAATGGAAATAAGAACAATGTAAAAGTATGGATTATGAAGTGAAATATGAGTTCTAAGATTAATCTAACAGAATAACATTACATTTACAATATAGGATGAAGGCTTATTTTCTCTCAAAAATGGCTTCTATTTATAGAAGAATGAGAGAGAGAGAGCGGAGACAAGGCTCATTAATGAGTTGAGAGACTTATTAATGGAGGTGTAAGAGCCATTAATGCTTTGAGCATTAATTAGACATGGAGGAGACATAGGCTTAAGGCATCTTCATTAATAAGGCATTAATGAAAGCCTTAAAGAAGCATGGGGAGAGTGTAAGAGGGTGGCTTGAGAAGGTGGACTTTGAGAAAGTCATGCTTGAGAAA
>MU227808.1:284231-298278 GCA_018584345.1 Thuja plicata | reverse complement strand
GACACACATCTAGAAGAGATAGTGAAAGTGAAAGTGAAGAAGAAGATCTAGATGAAATAGAAGCACTTATGGCTAGAAGAATGCAGAGAGGCAAAGGTAAATACAAAGGAAAGTTACCACTTGTATGGTTTAATTGTGAAGAGATTAGACATTTTGTTGCAAGATGTCCTAACAAAAGAAAAGATGACAGAAGTAATGACAGATCTTTTGAGAAGAAATTTGATAGAGGTGATAACAAATATTACAAAGGTTACCGATAATCAGAAAGAAGAGATACCCAAAACTACAAGGATAAAGGCAAGAAGGCTAGCTACCTAGCTACTTGCAAAGATGAGGATACTGACACCGAACTTGATGAAGACATCAAGATGGTATTTGTAGTTGTGAAGGATGATTCAGATGAAGATGAAAGGTATGTAGAAATTGCACTCATATCTAAGGTTAGCAAGAATGACATCTAGATTATAGATAGTGGCTGCACTCACCACATGACTGGTGATAAAGAAAAGTTTAACACTTTTGAGTATTATAATGGTGGAACAGTAAGAATGGGTAATGATACACCTTGTCTAGTTGAAGGTAAAGGAAATATAATGTTGAATAACCTGATTAAATGTGAAAATGGTTATTAGGTAAAAGGATTGAATTATAATTTGTTGAGTGTTTCTCAGCTGAATAATTTAGGTCACAAAGTAGCATTTGAGAATAAGAAGGAAAAGATCTTCAATGAATCAGGAAAACTGATTGGTACCGATGAACAGACTAAAGGTAACTTATTCTATCTGAAAGATACTAACACTACTTTCTTAATGACTAGAAACAAAGACATATGGTTGTGGCACAAAAGATTATGTCATGTGAATTTTGAAAACATGATGAAAATAAGTAGAAGGAGAAATGTAAGAGGCTTACCGATGATGACAAAGCCAAACAACATCATGTGCAAGAATTGTCAAAAAGGTAAAATGACTAAGTCTAGTTTCAAAAGTAAAAACCATACATCTGATGACATTCTAGAATTAGTCCATACTGATTTATGTGGACCAATGAGGACAAAGAGTTATTATGGAGATATATATTTTATTTTCTTTGTTGATGATTACTCTAGAATGATGAAAGTCATGTTTCTTAAAGATAAATCTAAAGCATTCAAGATGTTTAAATGGTATAAGGCTATGGTAGAAAAATAAAGTGGTAAATATTTGAAATGCTCAAGGTCAGATAGAGGAGGAGAATTTATATAAGATAAATTCACTAATTTCTGTAATGAGCATGGTATAAAAAGACATGTTTCTGCACCAAGAACACCACAACAAAATGAGATTGCTAAGAGAAGGAATAGATCAATAGTTGATTGTGCTAGAACACTGATGATAGAGAAAGGCATCACCCAAATCTTCTAGAGGGACGCTGTCAGTACTACTGTCTACACACTAAATAGAGTACAATTGAAGAAGGACACAAAGAAGACACCTTATGAGCTATGGTATGGTAAAACACCCAATGTAAGTTACTTCAAAATATTTGGTAGTCAATGTTATGTCTTAAAGGATGATAGAAATGGAAATCTTGACGCCAAAAGTGATGAAGGTATTTTTTTGGGGTATTCTACCAAGAGCAAAGCTTATAAATGTCTCATCAAGGCTTCTAACAAAATTGTTGAAAGTGCAAATGTAAAGATAGATGAATTTGCAGAAAAAAATGAGCTAGAAAGCACAAAATAACCAGAGGACTACAACAAGTTTGTATATTGTGAAGGACTCAACACTCTACCTAAGCAACAGTGCTTAATTCCAAAACAACAGAATGTTGCAACCAATGGTCAGACTACTATTACCGACGCTTAGACTATTGTTACCGATGGTCAGGATAATAATTAGAATAATGTGCAAGGTGATGAAAAATAGAATGAAGATCAAAATAATGATCAAGCTGATACACAAAGAGATGTTTCTGTACTTGCAAGATGTGTAAGAAGGAACCATCTAGAGATCCAGATCATATGAGATAAGAAAGCTGGTACAAGAACAAGAAGTAAGTCTTTAACCTCAAATTATTTAATTTGTGAGTTTGAGACAAAATTTGTCAATGCTGCACTAGATAATGAGGATGGATAAGTGCTATGAATGATGAGATTGAGCAGATTAAGAAGAACAAGACATGGTCACTTGTGCCAAGACCAGATGACAAGAATGTCATTGATACAAAATGGATATTTAGGAATAATCTGAATGAGAATGGAGAAGTCACAAGAAACAAAGAAAGACTAGTATGCAAGGGGTATGCACAAGAAGAAGGTATAGACTATGGAGAGACATTTGTACCCATTTCTAGGATAGAAGGAGTAAGAATACTACTTGCTTATGTTGCATTCAAGGGATTCAAAGTATATCAAATGGATGTCAAGTCAACATTTCTAAATGGAATACTTGAAGAAGAGGTATACATTGAGCAACTAGAAGGGTTTATCAACCCAGACAAGAGAAACATGGTATGTAGACTTCACAAAGCCTTGTATGGATTGAAACAAGCTCGTAGAGCCTGGTATGAATGAATTCATTCCTATCTTATAAGTATTGGATTTGTAAGGACTAGTGAAAATAGTAATCTTTATTTGAAGGAAGATACTAATGCTAACACTTTGATTGCTGAAATATTTGTTGATGACATCATATTTGGAGGCAATGATATGCTATGCAAATCATTTGCTAATGAGCTGAGAAAAGAGTTTGAGATGTCTATGTTTGGAGAGATCAAGTTATTTCTTAGTCTACAGATCATTCAACAAAGTGAAGGTATTTTCATTACATAGTCTAAATACATCAAAGAGGTCCTGAAAATATTCAAGATGGAAGATTCCAAAGTAGTTGGAACACCGATGGCTATTGGATGTAAGTTAACAAATGAGGACAAGACAACAGAGGTAAATCAGACTTTGTACATATCAATGATTGGAAAACTCATGTATGTTGTACACACTAGACCAGATATTGAACATGCAATAGGAATTGTTGCTAGATTTTCTGCTAACCCCAGGGAATCACATATGACTGTTGTGAAAAGAATTCTAAGATATCTAAAGAACACTAAGGAATTTGGCTTATGGTATAGAAGAGAAGGCAAATTTGAACTTAAGCTATTTACCGAAACTGATTGGACTGGAAATCTTGATGAACGGAAGAGCACAACTAGAGGAGAATTCTTTATGGGTGATAGACTTGTCACATGGATTAGAAAGAAGCAAGGATGCATCTCTCAGTCTACTACATAAGCATAGTATGCTGTTGTTTCTGCAAACTACTCAAATATTACATGGATCAAATAGTTGCTGGAAGGTATGCATATGAAGATCTTAGAACCAGTAATTATCTATTGTGATAACACCAGTGCAATAAACATTTCCAAGAATCCAGTCATGCATGCTAAGACTAAACACATTGCCATCAAGTATCATAATTTGAGAGAACAAGTTTAAGAAAAAGAGGTGATACTTGAGTATGTGCAATCAAAAGAACAATTAGCTGATATATTCACCAAGCGACTGCCCAAGGATACATTTGAGTACTTGAGAAAGAGACTAGGGGTCAAAACCTTGTCTACCAGTCAGTAATATGACTGAAGGCGGCATCAGCCTACATATTATCAAAATATCATTCATGTTGATGCAAGCAAAGAGATGAACTTCAAAGATACATCTATATACAGACAGGTATATATCAGAACTGAGCACCAGAGCATATTGTTGTATTGCTAATGGATAAGGGAAATTCAAGGAATATATTATGGATGGAGAGAAAAGATTGTCAGATATATGTGAGATATTTGTTTGTCATTGTTGTCAAAGGGAGAAAGATTATCCATACTATCACATTCTTTTGAAAAAGGGAGAAAAATTATCCATTATCAGATTACTCCAACAGGGAGAGATTATATCCAAAGGGAGAGAAAGTTGTATAAATGATTACACAAAGGGAGAGTTGCTGAAAAGAGAAAAAGACATCACAAAAGAGAGAACAATCAAAGGAGAGAAATTGACACAAGAAGAGGACTCAACACATCAGAAGAAAAAGAGATGCAAGAATCAAATCTAAGCTAAAATAGAGCTTATCAAAGATCAGACATTTATCGGTTATCAAACAAAAAGATTGGTAGTTTGATGAATCTCAACTGCTGTATTTCATATTGTATTAAAAATAGTATAGTGTGATAATATAGTATGTTGCCATCAATGCCAAAGGGAGAGATTGATGACATGTAACTGATTGAATGTTTGATAATATTAAGTTGAAGATAATGCAAGGCATTAAATCAGTTAATGGTTTATATTGTCATCGATGTCAACTTGATTTCATCTATACAGTCATGTACATAATACCAAAGACTTTAGAGAATCAATGAACCAAAGGTTATGCTTCAAGAAATGCATAAAATTTAAGTATTCACTAAGTGACAGATAAAACCAATGGAGTGCACACCATCAGTAAAGGAAAAGAAGAAAAGTCACAGTGATAACTGACGAGCAGAAGACAGTGTTGCCTGACGAAGCAAAACCACAGGATGCCCAACGAGCTAAATTTTTTTTTCCCAATGAGTAAAAATCCAATGATGCCTGACAAACGGAGATCCCAAAGCTAACTAGAGTCACGCCAATGGAACTGTTAGTTGTCACCGACAACTAACTGAAGAGTTGACTGACGGAATAAAGAATTCAGAAAATGAAAAAATATCTATCTGGCAAGAGCTAAAGATAGACTTAACTGGTTGTTTTTCTTTGTTTTATTTGACCAGAGTTAAGTGATTGATTTAAATAAGATTTTTACAATTGGAAAGAAGATAACTATGAGATAAATTAGGAGTTATGCTTTAAATCAAATTGGCTGGATTATTTTTCACGCCAAGAATCAATAATCAAGAAACATTGAATATCATGTCTATATAAGAGACAAGCTTAATTAATTTATGAATGGGATTAAGGGGAGTGAATAGAAATAGGATGCTAAAGAGAAACTGATAAAGAATTACTTCATACAGTCCTGATCAATCAAGCTGAAGGAGAGCTAAAGAATTCTGTAGACACCAACAAACAGTGAAGCACATCATCACAGAGCAGAAAGTGTGGAGCACAAAGAATTGAATTGATACATTGATCAGAGAGGTAATGTACTTAAATAGATCTAAAAATCTGCAATTCAAAGTTTCATTAGAAACAGGTCATAGTGTTTCAGTTTAACCATTGAAGCATCAAGTCTTTTAACATAGCAGGACTTAACAGTCTTCTATATATTGAGGTACATCCCAAGGAGTGCCAAAAAGGTTGATTCATGAAAGTAGCATTGGATTTTCCCAATACCTATTGACAGTCTAAGAAGGAGGCTGATTCAAGGATGGTGGAAATAGATTCTCGATACTAAGTGACAACCTCTATGTATAAAATCCTTTAACAAGGTTGCACTTAACAATGTGTTTGTAATCTTTAACAGGGTCGGCTCCTAACATGGATCACTTTAGAAGAGAAAATTTGGGGTACTGGTCCCAGTGGTTTCTTCCCTTAACAGGGTTTCCATGTTACAAGTTCATGTGTTATGTGTGTATGATTCATTTCTTTATTGTTTTGTATCTGACATAGTTAATACTGGGTTGATCGGTATA
Source organism: Thuja plicata (assembly GCA_018584345.1). NCBI lineage: Eukaryota > Viridiplantae > Streptophyta > Pinopsida > Cupressales > Cupressaceae > Thuja > Thuja plicata. The sequence goes on along the minus strand of MU227808.1, from coordinate 292,629 downwards.
CTTTGCTTATTTACTGAGTTTTGGTAAATAGTTATACTGCTTATCGGTAATCAAGGAGAATAAGGACACACAAGGAAAATAGACAGATAGTTAAACATTATAAGTATATCATGGCATGCATCTTGTAGGGACTTAATAATCTGAGGTTTATTTGATTGGTGGTTAATGTTTGAAGGATAAATTTTTGAGGCCACTGATTGACACCCCCCTCTCAGTTATTACTAAGACTCTTATCAGAAGTTTAAAAGCTTGAGAAAAGATCAGAGGCAATGGAAATATACAGACTGAAGAAATCCATGAAAATGAAAAGATAGATCTATAAGTTTCCATGGATCAAATTAGAAAACTCAAGGAGCAACTCTCTCATTCCCTAGAAAGAAGAAAAGAATTAGAAGTGCAAATGAATGACAAAGGTTACATAAAAGAAAGAATTAAAGACTTATGCAAAGAAAGAATTTCTAAAGAATTTGATGCAACCATTCAAGACCTACTTGTAAAGAATCTCAATTTACATGAAGAAGTCAAAAAGTTAAAGAGAGAACAAGAAATTCATTCAGTAACAATATGTGAAGTAATGGAACAAAAGAACCAAGCAAAAAAATGAAATATAAATGGCACAAGAAGATAAGAGATTACTAAGTACAAGATTAGAGGAAAAAGAAAATGAAATCCATCATTTATCACTTCAACAAGAAGATATGATAAATCAACTCAATAGGTCAAATCAAGAAGTTATCAATCTAAGGACTGAAAATGAAAGACTGCAAAATGATCTCAATACTGAAAAAAAACCAATGAGAGTATGATGAATTCACAAGTAAGCATGGATCAATTGACAGAGAAAACTCAATTCATACATCATGGACATAATGGATTAGGTTATACTGAACAAGGTGAATCCTCACAGCAAGGAGCTCAAAAGAACAAGAAACCCACATCTAATCATTGTGGTAAATTAGGGCATACATAAAATAAGTGTTGGAGCAATGGAAAGTCAAATTTTAATGGTAAGTGCTACAGGTGCAACAAAAATGGACATAGGGCAAGTGAATGCACTGAGAAACCTAAGTTTGAAGGAAAATGTTTCAACTTTAACAAATAATGTCATAAATCCACAGAGTGTAGAACTAAGAAATGAAACCCTACTGAACAATTAGCTAAGACAATTTTTTGTTGGGATTAAAAAACATGGATAAGATGTTTTCATTGTGGTGAATACAAGCACATTGGTGCAAATTGTGCAAAGACTCATCTTAGAAAAATGAATCCTACTAAGAGATGTTATGTGTGTAAACAACTTGGTCATCTAAGAAAGAATTGTATGAATAGAGAAAAAGTGGATACTGGTTTTGAGAAAGGCAAAGCAAAAGTTTCTTAAATCAAAATTCAGATGAGTTAGAAGTGGTTAAGGAAGTCTCCTAATATTTTAGACCAAAACCATGAAGGATCAAATGGAACCCAAAATAGTGAATTGGGTGGAACCACCATCTCCGAATAAAGAAGTAAGGAGATAAATGGAACTATGCATACAAGCCATCATACATTAGTTCCAGATATGCTAGCAAGTCCAAAAATTCATATTGATGCACTGGGACACATTATGGTTCTAACCAGGTCAGGATCTTAGTTACAACTGAATTAATCAGGCTTAACTGAGTTAAGTTGGGTTGTATGGTTTGAAATGATGTGAAGCTAGTTTTCACCGAGCTTCTGAGTAAGCCTGGGAGAACTACCCAAGCTATGATAGATACTGTGTATGGAGCATTTAATGAAAAATTTATGATGTAATTTTTCATAAATGGAGAAATCAAAGGGTTATTGTTTACCAAGTTTACACTTTTCAGAGTGATTAAGAGCTTTTAGCGATTTCAGAGTGAATTTGTGTTTGAAAGATTTAGTTGCAGCATAGTTTCATCAATCCTCCAAGCATTATGGCATCTTCATCTAGTGGTAAGATCAAGAAGGGATTTGAGATGCTAGTGAGGAATGTTGTCTGTGAACTGCCAAAGTTCAAACTTCATCCAATGATTGTAGAGGAGATAGATCCAATCGGAGATCGTTCCCAAATTCCTCCTAAGGTACTGTTGATTCATGACATTAAAAATTTATATCATTGCACCATTCAATAGCTAGGGACATTAGAGATGAATCAAGCATATGAGGCACTTTATGTAGGTGAAAACCTGAAGCCAGAACACAAGCACCTTAAAGTCAAGGGTTTAACCCACATCTTGCCTGAGCCGTGTTTATGACATGCATCTCTGGTTGGAGCAACCCATGAAGATCACTAAGATGATGGTACACTGAGTGAAAGGGTACCCAATGCTCGACAAACCTAAAGAAACTAAAACCCTACCCTGAGATTATCTAGCCAAGAAGACTCTTGCCGAGTGGGATGGGAGAGGAATGAAGTTGAATGGAGTCACTGAAATGGAGATAAATTTTGGAATTCATGTGATTGCACATAAGATATACAATTCAAGCCAACCAAACAATGTTCCATGTGAGGTTGTGGAATTGGGATACAAAGTGGTGAAGAACAATCTATCATTCAACCTAGCTGAGTTGCAGCTCATCCAACTGAGAAAAAAAATGGAGAGCATCCAGGCATCCAAGACCAGTCTGTGTAGGTTTGTTTTACTCTTGGTTTGCCTATTCTTTTATGTTCAAAAGTTTTTCCCTTCAAAAGGCATAGTTGTATGGAAGAAGGACATGCCTATAATTTATCAGATAAATGATTTTATAGAAGAATGGTTGTATACTTTGAAAGTTTCAGAGAGAAAATGTAGAATAAATTCAAAATTCCCAAACAATTGGTAGAAGACTATAAGGATGATATATTCTTCCTAGTTGACTATGAAAAAGTATACATTCAAGTAGTCAAGCCTAGGGTTGCATGGGTGAAACATCTTTCATATGAGGTTAACATTGATGAGACTAGAGACATTATTGAAGCTCTTGTAAATGAGCCTATTGATCCTAAAGAACCATATTTTGGTACTTATAAAGAATTTAAGGGAAGAATATCATTGGGAATTGAGATTCCTAAAATGTTGAAGAGAGGAAGGAAGATAATTGAGAAGTTTGAAAAGAAATATGGAAAATCATCAGACTCTCCTCCTTCGATCACTAAAAGCAAAGGGGATGACATAAAGGTAGAAGAAGAAGAACCTAAGAAAGAAGAGGAAGAGGTAGAGGTAGAGCCTCCTAAGAAGAAGTGGATAGCCCCCAAGAAAACACCAAATTTCTCTACCCCTATCTTCACTGCAAACAAACCCAAAAGATCTAGAAGAAAACTAATATTGCCTAAAGAAGATGATGAAGAAGATATAGTTACTTTCAAGAAGCTACCACTTACCTTTGAGAAGAAGGTTGAAGAATTGAAAGAAGGTAGTGGTATGTCAAATCTCAGATCACTTAAATATGCTTCCATAACCAAGGATGAACAAAAGATGATTGAGGATGAATTAGTAGTGAAGATTGCAAGATGGAAGTATGATCCACCTGAAATGAAAATCCATATGACTGAAGACCTTCTCAAGGTAATCACCATTCACTAGAACAATGTAGTTAAGATTGAAAAGGACATCAAAACAAACTTTGAAGCAAGTCATGCCTACATTGAATGATAAAGAGGTAAAAGATGCTATGTCTAAGTATGCGAGTAATCACACTCCAAGGTTTAGAAGTTTTCAAAATTTTAGCAAGAAAATAGAGGATGTTGTGCATACTACAACAAAGTTGTAGAAGTCAATTTTTAATGAAAAGGGAGATGATAAGATAGAGGAACAAAGTACAAAACCTCATGTATAGGTTAAAGATGAAGAACTACCTGAGGTACAGACCATTGAAGAATCTAATGCATAACAGATAGCAGTAGAAGTGATGGCATTCCTGCCCCAATCACCTATTTAGAGTATCTTATCTTCGAGCAAGGAAAATATCACAGAGTCTACATCAATATTAGTAGGAACCAAGAATCATGCTCTACCTACTACTGGACCAAGCCAAACTAAGTCACATAAGGACACTATGAATATTTGAACAGTTGGTACTGATTCTATAGTTGGTGCATTAAAAGTTAATGACCTACTTCAACTGAACACTGAGGACAAGGACAAGGATGGAAAAGGTAAGGAAATATTTCCTTCACCTAACCCCAAGGTCAAAGGTAAACAAAAGGTAACAATTACTAATGAGGTTGACCTTGAGGAATACATTGTGATTTCTAATTGGGATCTTTCTAGCCTGACAACCGAGAAGATGGACATCCTTGGGGAGCTATGGAAGAAAAGAGCAAAACAAAAGAAAACCCGAGTTGAGAAGAAAAAGAACAGAGTGCTACAAGAAATCAAAGGTATATTCCTTGATTCACTAGAGATTGAATTCAATGAGGAAGACTCTATAATGGACCAAATTGTTGACATATTCCACAAGTTTAATCATAATCTAGTGGTTAGGAGAAATTACTGCAAAAGGCAGAGAGAAAATTTGAGAATAAGGTTCTAGAGAATGTTGCAGGTAAGATTGTAATAGATCAAGTGAAGCTAACCACTATCATTAGATCTCTAGAAACCACTGTGAATAATTTTGTGGAATTATTTGTAAAGTTGAGTGACACATCTAACTTTACCATGGAAATAAAGAACAAGCTGACAAAGATTGACAATGATTTGAAGGCAAGTGCAAGCCAATTGGCATTTAATCCTAGTTAAAGTTTAGCACATTTTTTTAAGATCAAGTATCTAATTGATCTACAGGAAGAGCTACTGAGAGAAGAAGGAAGAAAAAGGGAATCCCTATCAGAAATATAGAGCCAACTCCTTCCTCATATAGATGTCATGCAAAAAAATATTTCTCATGCAAAGACACTCATCCATGATACCAAATTTTCAGTTGCAGAGCTTATGACGGAGTTGTCTATAGAAATTCAGATTGAGTTTCACATCCTGAAGGTGTTGCAAGACAATTGGGACAAGACTTTGTCTCAAATTTTTAAGGTACATAGTGATTTCCTTTCATATTTTGGTATTACCTTGTAGATATGTTTTTTGACATTTGTGTCAAAAATAGGGGGGAAAGATAGAATATTTGTATATATATGAGGAAATACATGTACAAAGAAGAGGAAGATATATATAGCAGAGTTACAAAAATAGTTTTTGAAAATAAAAAACAGAGTCAGTTGTAACCGAGTTGTAGAGCAGTAGTCAAAACCGAGCAAGAACCCAAGCACATGGTATGGGGGAGTTTTGACTTATCAGTTTGATTAGAGTTTTTGGTATGATAAGTTTTTTTGTCACTAATGCCAAAGGGGGAGATTGTAGACCTTATGGAAAGATATGTTGTCAATTAGTGCCAAAACACTTAGTCATTCATATGGTTACAGTGTTGACCGAGCTAGCAGCTTGAAGTGTTACCTGAGCTAAGTAGTTATAGTGTCGACCGAGTAGTTAGTTCCAAATAGTATCACCCAAGTCACCAGTGTTACCCTAGTTACATACCATCTCCAAGTGATCAATGTGGATTGAGAACCCAGTGTCAACTGACTGCCAGAGTTGCCAGTTCATTATGTCACCCGAGTGTCAGTATATCACCCAAGTGGATTATTGGACTCGAGTATTAGCATTGGGCCAACTTAGTACTTATTTTTTGATACTATTTAATATGATAAGTATCAGACTTATAGAGGTAATTGATTTGGATAGGTATATATGTAAGACACTTTGTTTATTCAAAATAGAGAATGAATATATGAACCAATTACAGATGTAAATATGAAGAGGCAGATTAATTAGAAGGCTACATCAGTATAAAGGAACAATAGAGACTCATCTATCACATTCAAGTGATCAGTATTACATCAAATGATCTTATTCAAAAAATTAGAGCTGCATAGTAGATCATTCACTGGTTCATCCTAACAAGTGTATCAGTCAAAATCCTTTAACAGGGTGGACTTAACAGTCCTTCACAAATCTCCTAACAGAGTGCATACTTAACTATATTGTACAAATCCTTTCACAAGGTGGACCTAGCAGTCCTTAATTTTCCTAATAGGGCAGACCATCAGAAGTGGTCAATTGTAAGCCTTAAGCGGCCAAATTTATTACTGCAGTTCTAAATCTTGTGGGTATCATCCCCACCCCAGTTTTACTTTCTATTTGGAAGGTTTCTGGGTAACCAAAAAATGTGTCAAGTGTTATGAATGTTTATTTCATTTCTGTTCCATGCATGCAATGAGATTAGTCAATCTAATAAAGGATAAAAGTGAATAAGTTTTGTTGGTTCTTGATTCACCTTCTCCCTCTTAGTCACCTAGCCTACAATATATTTACAACATAATTAATCCTTGATTAATTAGTCTATTTCCATGATTCCTAACTTTATTAACTATTTCCCCAATTTAAAATTAGTCTCACACATGTGAGAACAATGCAAATTTTTAATTTTTTGAATTTACCCTCCTCTAATAAATATCTTGTTGGAAAGTGACAATGCAAGCAATTGTTATTTTTGTCATTGATGTCAAACCTTTACTGGTGAGACTATTGCTATCTATTTGAGTACCATATCTATTGATGATGAAGAAGATTTAACAAGAAGACCAAGTGAATGGTCGAGTAAGGGAAATTCAAAGGGTACTTGATCAGTTGGCACTCTGGCAAAGTAATTAGTTGTTTATCTTTCAAAGATAATTTTTTTGGCTGTTTTGTGCCGAGCAAGTTTGGCTTGTGCTGAGAAAAGTTGCTTATGACGAGAAAAGTTGCTTGTGCTGAGTAAAGTTTCTTGTGAGGAGAAAAAAATTGCTCAATGCCGAGCACCATTGAAATCACTGAGTGGAAACAGTGATGTTGGCCGACTTAGAGTAATTGGATTAATGATGAGATTTGAGATCTCTGGCCGACTTAGTTGATTTTATTGGGATATGTAATGTTAATTAAAGATTGATCCACATCATTTAATGTATGGATAACCATAATTAATGGATGGTTTCAAGATTTAATTAGAGACTACTTTGGAGAAGTAAATGTAATGGAAAGATGGAATGATCCGTTGGATCTAACCTAACCTAAGATCTACGATCTTGTTTAAGTGGCAAAAAGATTTATCTGACCTAGACAGAGAGGTATATGATAACCTCAGGGGTTATTCATTGAGTGTGGATGAATGTATGTGTATGCAAAAGGTTTGCATAGTTGATTTACTGTTTGGCATGATCTAGCAAAAAAGGCAAAAGGCAGAAGCAGAAAGTTGCATGTGTGATTGCTTGACGGATTTCCAAGAAAATCAGAAGATTGAAATGACAATGTAGGCTATCCAATAAGTTAACATCAGAGTTGTAATTGGATCTGAATTTTCAAAGTAAGTTGTATGTACCAGATCACAAACTGCTGATTACTTTCTTACCATTGTATCAGTTAAATCCTTTAACAAGGTTAACTTAATAGTCATTTGTATAAATCCTCTAACAAGGTGACATTTAGATTGGAATGTTCTAATTCCTCTAAAAAGGCCACTCCTAACAGGGTGATTTAATCTTTTAACCAGGTCACACCTAGCAGTGTGTTATTGTAACCTTTCACAGGGTTTTCTCCTCACAGGGCATCACTTTAGAAGAGTGAAAACTTTGTAGCATGTTACTGGTGGTTTTTCCCATATTGGGTTTCCACATTAAATACTTGTGTCAACTTGTGTGAATGCTTATAGTTTTCTTTACTATTATGTTACTACAAGATAATTTCAATTGACAGTAAACTGCATGATTAAAGTTGTTGATTTATGCTACTACTGCCGAGTAGATCTGAAGTACAAAAAGTTTTTAATTGCTACATCTAGACCCAAGGATAACTGATTCACCCCTCCCCTCTCAGTTATTCTAAATTCATTCTAACAACTGGTATCAGAGCATTGGTCTCCTGAAAATAGTTTGAAGGTACTTGGAGCGAAAAGATCAAGATGTATAAGAAGGAGGTTCCCAAGCTGAACAAAGATAACTTCCTTGCATGGCAGAGCTTGATGAAACTACATTTGGATGGTATTGGAGATGATGCTAAGTGACTTATTGAACATGAATATGTACCACCTACTGCTCCTCTCTTAGCTATACAACTAAGAGAAAAGCAAGAGCACAATCAAGCAATGTTGGAGATCACCTCCTCATTGAGCTATTCTGAGTTTGATGATATAAAGAACTGCATAAATGCAAAAGAGATGTGGGAAAAAAATGCAACTGTCTATGGTGGAGACACAAATGTGTTGAGAGCTAAGTTAGAAAGTCTAAGAGGTAAGTTTGATGAGATGAAAATGCAAGAAGGTGAAAATGTCATTCAGTACTATGGTAGAATAAAAGAAGTTGTAAATGCCATTAGAGGGGCTAATGGAACAATTGATGAGA
>MU227808.1:252895-280917 GCA_018584345.1 Thuja plicata | reverse complement strand
AAGTATCATTACTTGAGGGAGCTAGTTCAGAGTAAAGAAGTGAGACTGGATTATGTGAACACTAAAGAACAATTAGCAGACATATTCACAAAAGCACTACCCAAGGATGCTCATGAGTATCTATGAGATAAATTGGGGGTGATTCCCCTCACTGAGGATAATTAAGTTCTATATGGTACTGTTGCATCAAATATTTCATTCAGAAAATCTGACACATTGATGCACAGTAAATCACACTTTAGGATGCTGGCTAAAGTTGTGAAGATGAACAAGGACAAAATAAAAATTAGTCATAGTGAAGATGATAAGATCAACATGATACTAAAGATCTACATGATAAAGATATTGAAATCTTTGGCATTGTTGTCAAAGAGGGAGAGATTACCTATAAAGAGGCAGAAGTTACTATTGAAAACATTGAAGTGATTATCTACTCAGAGGGAGTCTACAGATGATTAGACACAGACGATTACAGTGTGATTACAGACACAGAGGGAGAAATTTTTTACAGATACGAATCAGAACGAAGGTAAAGAAATTAATGAAGATTTGTTCATATCAAGGAACATAGGTGAATTTTTGGATTGGTTGGTAACTATACTTGTTAAATCATTGTTTTAAATATTTTGTGTTGCCATCAATGCCAAAGAGGGAGATTGTTGAAAAGTGACAATGCAAGCAATTGTTATTTTTGTCATTGATGTCAAACCTTTACTAGTGAGACTATTTCTATCTATTTGAGTACCATATCTATTGATGATGAAGAAGATTTAACAAGAAGACCAAGTGAATGGTTGAGTTAAGGCAATTCAAAGGGTACTTGATCAGTTGGCACTCTGGCAAAGTAATTAGTTGTTTATCTTTCAAAGATAGTTTTTCTGGTTGTTCTGTGCCGAGAAAGTTTTGCTTGTGTTGAGAAAATTTCTTATGATGAGCAAAGTTGCTTGTGCTGAGTAAAGTTGCTTGTGACGAGAAAAAAGTTGCTCAATGCTGAGCACCATTGAAATTGCCGAGTGGAAACAGTGATGTTGGCCGACTTACATTAATTGGATTAAAGATGAGATTTGAAATCTCTTGCCAACTTAGTTGATCTTATTGGGATATGTAATGTTAATTAAAGATTGATCCATGTCATTTAATGTATGGATAACCATAATTAATGCATGGTTTCAAGATTTAATTAGAGACTACTTTGGAGAAATAAATGTAATGAAAAGATGGAATGATCCGTTGGATTTGACCTAACCTAAGATCTACGATCTTGTTTAAGCGGCAAAAAGATTTATCTGACCTAGATATAGAGGTATATGATAACCTCAGGGGTTATTCATTAAGTGTGGATGAATTTTTTTGTATGCAAAAGGTTTGCATAGTTGATTTACTGTTTGGCATGATCTAGTAGAAAAGGCAAAAGGCAGAAGCAAAAAGTTACATGTGTGATTGCTTGACAGATTTCCAAGTAGATCAGAAGATTGAAATGACAATGCAGGCTATCTAGTAAGTTAACATCAAAGCTGTAATTGGATCTGAATTTGCAAAGTAAGTTGTATGCACCAGATCACAAACTACTGATTACTTTCTTACCATTGTATCAGTTAAATCCTTTAACAAGGTTGAATTAATAGTCATTTGTATAAATCCTCTAACAAGGTGACATTTAGAATGGAATGTTCTAAGTCCTCTAACAAGGCCACTCCTAACAGGGTGATTAAATCCTTTAACCAGGTCACACCTAGCAGTGTGTTATTGTAACCTTTCACAGGGTTGGCTCCTCACAGGGCATCACTTCAGAAGAGTGAAAACTTGGTAGCATGTTATTGGTGGTTTTTCCCATATTGGGTTTCCACATTAAATACTTGTGTCAACTTGTTTGAATGCTTATAGTTTTCTTTATTGTTATGTTACTACAAGCTAATTTCAATTGACAGTAAATTGCATGATTAAAGTTGTTGATTTATGCTACTGCTGTCGAGTAGATCTGAAGTATAGAAAGTTTTTAATTGCTACATCTAGACCTAAGGATAACTGATTCACCCCTCCCCTCTCAGTTATTCTAAATTCATTCTAACATATCTATCTTTTCCTCTTACACATTTGTCCCTTATAGCCACCCCACTCTTACACTTGTCTTCCACTTGGCATTTAATGCTCATTCTTTTCAAGGTTGCTCACACATATGTGAGTAACACATCACCTTTCATGGTCAACTATCCTTTCCCATTTGCCATCCACCTCATTAATCCTAATTAATCATGGCCCTTCATTTCTAGTTTAATCCTAACTGTCCATTTCTCTCCAAAAATATATAAATTAGAGCCTTTTTTCCTTGCATTTCATCCATCATTTGAATAATGTTATGATGTCATTTTGCATCTAGAGCTCTTAGCCATTTTCTTTCAATTTTTTGCTATCATATCTCATTTAACTTGCATATTTATATTTATAATACTTAAATAATATTTATCATAGTTTTCATTAAAATCTATTAGTTCACGTAATCAAAATTATTTATAATTGATATAGTTTTCATCTTAGTTCATCCATCTTCCATTATAAATCCATTTTAGATCAATATTGTTGTGTTTGTAGCACACAATTACATATATAAATAAAGAATGAGAAAATCAATAGAGTTGGGTGCCTTCATTCACGCTCAATCGAAGGTATGAGGTAAATTAGGTAGTTTCATGCACTATTTTAACTTGTTTTAAATTTTCTATTTCTTTGATTTTCTCATATACATCTTGGCACACCCAGTGGGACCCACGTCCCTAATTACTAATTGAAATATTTGAGTTTTTTTAAAGGATTTGTAGGTTCAGACTCTGGGTTGATGCCTCTGCTACAAATAGAGGTGTCTCCACTTTTTAGCATCCCCGCGCTTGATGGGAATCTCCACTTGCAACCTAAAAATCCTTTGTCTTGCAGGAAATTTTGCATTTCAATCATTTTCTAGCACTTTCTTGTAGGGTTACATAATGCCTGATGATGTTAGGCTACCCGTATCCCAAGACCTCAGTGCACATAATATCTTCCTGTCAGATGTTAGTATAAGGCATTTAATACCCTTACCCTAGTGACCTATAAAAGGCCTTTTGAAGGCTCATTTAATCACCAAGTGTTTAAAAAGAAAATTTGAGAGCTCTTTTATGACCGAGTCTTCGACAGTGTGAATTACTTTTGTTCATGAGGCTTTGGTCATGTTTGAGGTTTCTTTTAAATAATTTCTTGATTTCGTTTGTGTGACATTTGTGTAGGTATGGTGCTCTTTTGCATTTTCTGGGATTTTAAGGGATTTTCTTTCATGTTCATTTTTTATTTTTAGTTTCATTTGATTTTTCCCGTAGCTTAGGGTTCTTTTGTAGGTATTTTAAATAAGGGATTTATTTATGAAATACTCACCCTAAGACATTTTAGGTATTCAAATTTTACATTTCCTAGGGTTATCTGCACCCTAATGCTCTGGTGTCAAGCATTTGGCTCAATATTTTTGTCAAATTTTGCTGGTCTAGGACTTTTTAGTGCATTCGTCAAATTCCCTATTTCATACCAGTGGTAGTGTGGGCAAGTTATATCTTGCATTGGGACTCTGCATTGATGTTAAATTCATTAGGGTTTTCCTTTTTTCCCTAGTTTTCCCTTCATTCCCAGGTACATGTGAGAATTGATTCACCTTAGTAGCTACCTTGTATCATTTGTTGAAGTTCTTGCCCCTGATTTTGGGTGCTAACTTTCCCCATCTGGAACTCTTGATCTGATTCTACCTTTGAATTTATCTCCCACAAATTAAAATGTATGTCAACAAGTATATTCGTGACTAGATTTTGGATCCCATGCTTCTATTATCTTGTGCCCAAAGTTGGCCTTGACCCCACAAATCGCCCCCATGGTTGAAGTTACAACTACAATGGAATTTCAAAATTTTTAGTTTGAGATTCCTATCTCTAGCCTATCATTTTGAAGTGGAGGCTCATTAATGAATGTCCAGTATCCCTGGCCTCACTTTCCTATAATCCCTTGATAAAATAGGTGTCTTCAGACATCTCATCCTAGGAATCCATTCCCAATCATCCTTCTCTCTTAAGGGAAGCTTGAACATGGATCCCCGAGTCCCGGTTCCTGGGGTGCATTTATAGTTAAAGTAGATCATTGAATTTTTACATAATATTGATTTAGGTTTCCTTTCTCTTGTAGGATAAAAATTTGATGCAATAGAAGACCCAGTTGAAGCACCAGAGGCAAAATTAAGGACCTTACCTCTAGTTTCATCTAGTAAAAGATCAAGGTAGAAATTTAAATGGAAAAGACCATTGTAATAATTAAGTACACTCATTAAGGGAAGGTCAGGATCTCTGAATTGAAATAAGCTACAGGATATCACCAAAATAGATATCAAAGACATAGGTTTGAAAGCTATCAAATCCGTAATAAAGAATTTGCCTCCCGAATCCTGATTCTATAGGGAACTAAATTTTTTTGGCCTTTTATACGTAGCTTCCTTCCCATAGTCACTCCAATCTATAGAGTTGAATTGGATTTTGGCCTAACACTACTCTGAGGCCATGAGGAGCTACACTCATATAGACAACAAAGATATTTCCAACTTTGGTATAGATGCAATCAATTTTATCCTCTGCCTACCAGATAGGTGAGAACTGATGAATATGAATGAAGACATAGCATTGGTCGAGTACCTCAATAATAATACCATGAATAAGAGGTACCTAAATGACAACTAGGTCTTTCACCCTAGGAAGGACGGAGCCAAAATGGTAGATATAATCATGCACTCCAACTTCATCATACCCATCCAGGCAAAAATTGCAATGTTGAGCCACATCTTCAGTAAGCCCGATGTGAGGAATTACCAGTCCTAGATGTACTACTTCTTCGTCATGATATTCAATGGCACTATAGTTTTTTGGGGGCCCACATCATTTTGAACTCCCTAAACAAAAAACTTCTCACTGTCATGGATTTCAAATAGTTTTACATGACATCTTATTTTTTCTGGATGGTAGCCAGAATTAAGGACAATGATGAGATAGAGAAAAAATGAACCTAGGGAGATAGACCCAAATATGCTCTCCCCTAGGATCACTACCCACAGTTGCAACTACGGCTAGATAGCTTTGTTTCATATTTCTATCATGACAATGACACATTTATATATAAAAAGATAATAAGACTCATTAGCAATGTAGGATACCACTTGTCTAAGGAGGTGATGACCCTAGTAGAGAAGTGGGGATGCTATTTTTTGTAATTCCAAGCCCGCACATACATAAGAGTGGAAGGTTTCACCAAGAGGTTCTTCCTCCTCCCACGATATTGTCTAGATAGGGTAATTTTGTTATAATTTTGTAGGAATTTTTGGAAGATCAAAGCACTGATGAAAAAGAAACATAGGACCAAATTTGGTTTCCCCTTCTCTGCAAGAATCCACAAGTGATTTCTTGTTGTGGCCAAGGAAGCCAATGCAGAGTTGGAAATCTTAAACTTTCATAAGTTTGAACTAGAGAAAGATCTTTACAATCCCCATAATAAAATAAAGGGGATGGTCCCCAATGGCTACAAAGTTAAATCACCTCACATTAAAGATAATGTTGGAATTTTTTCTATTAGAGGTGTTGACATTATTTTTTTTCATTGATGGAAACATATGTTTCATTTGGTTTCATTAGAGGTTTTAGACATAGTAGTTATCACTAGTACATGAAAGACTGATAGAAGTGTACAGATACTGCATGGGATTTTAGAGCATGAAAACATGGAGATGTATATGGGGATGAGAAGAGATCTTATATCTAAGGTCACTTGGATTTATATTACTGTTGGCATAAGTTATGGTTGTTTTTGTGAAGACTAGTTAAAAAGCAGTGATAGAGGATTATGACAGAGTTGGTCTTTGATTTTTTGGGATAACTTGGATGCGAGCATGAGTTATGATTTGAGAGCTTAAGACATGGTAGAATACATGTTGGAGAATTTTAATTTTGATTCTTGGGTCACTGAGTTATTGGTGATGTTAGTTGAGGCATGTGATCTCGTGAAGATCTATTTATGGCCGACTACAGTGGTGTAACATGTTAAGATCTTGGAGTGTAATTGATGATTTGTATTTAATTTTTATTTGTGTAATGTACCATTTGTATCTTAGCAAGGGTCTATATAATATTTTGTGCATTGGGGAAGTCTTAACAAGTTGACCTAATTTCTTATTGTGACCTTGTAAAAGGAGAATTTTTTCTTGATGAGATAATGTGGAAGTATGAAGTGGAAGTTACAAGCTTGTAATTGTGAAGTCTACTAGATGTAGAGAAGAGATAGTGATTGTGATGAACCTCATTGGAAATATTTAGGAAAAGCAAGTTTCTACCAGTCAGCTCATTGGTTATTGTATACTTATCTATATGTAGTTTGGATAGTGAGTCCCAAAGGTTGATTTAACTTTCTCATTTGGGTAGTGAGCCTAGGAAGTGAGCCTCTTATTTCTCTTGAATCCTTACAGGGTATGTCCTTTAACAGGGATTGTGTACTATATGTAATAATCAACTCCTAACAGGGATACAATACTTTTAGTGCATTATTTGTGGGTCCTAATTCCCACTGGGGTTTCTCCCTTAACAATATTTTCTTGAAAAAAATTTCTTGTGTTATGGATTTACTCATGATGTGTTCAGATTTGAATTGAGTAATTGGTTTATAAAATTTAAAGTTTAATTATTTGGTACACAATTGAGTCACTCCCCCCCTCTCAGTTGTGTTGGTGGACTATTATTGCTAACAATCGGTATTAGAGATTGTGGTCCTCTGAGAGAAAGTTTAATAGGTTGAGGTGATCCTGAAGATGGCATTCCATAGGGAGGAGAGTCCAAAATTTGATCCTAAAATTTTTGATAGTTTGAAGAACAAGATGATAACTCACCTACTCTTCTTAGGGATTGATTATTGGATGATTACTAAGAAGGATGAGAAAATCAATCCTGAAGATGAATTAGATAAAGCTAATGAAGATGAAAATAAGTTATTTAGTTATAATATGGTTGCAAGAGAAGCATTGATCAACACACTCTCTGTGGGTGAATTCACAGAGGTTAAAGACTTGGATTCTACACACAAAATCTGACCAAGACTAGAGGCACTATATGAAAGAGATAAGTTTACTAAGCAGACAAAGTTGCATAATTAGAAGACTAAAATGGATATTTTGAAAATAAAAGATGATAAAAATGTCAGAGCATATGTACAGAGGGTTATAGAGGTTTTTATAGGGATTAGAAACTCAGGAGGCGCATATACTAAAGAAGAAGTGATTGAAAAGATTCTCAGATATTTGACACCTATTTGCAAAAATAAAGTACAAGAAATAGAATAGATAATAGCCTTGATAGAGAACTTCAACAAAGAGGTATTGATTGGTAAGTTGACCACCTTTGAGGCTGTAGAGCTAGGAGATACATTACCTAAGGTGGAATATGCATTCAAGGAAACTTTGCACAATGAAAAAAAGACTTTATCAAGTCTTGCGAGCACTAGAAGAGGTAACAGGTATGAAGAGCTTGGTAAATATGATGATGAGTGGGAAAACATAGTAGAACAGGAAAGAAAACTAGATGAACTTATGGCTTTTATCGCAAGAAGAAAAAATAGAGTTAAGGGTAAATTTGAAGGGAAGTTACTCCTAAAGTGTTTTTCATGTAATAATATTGGTCATTTTGCATATAGATGTCCCACAAGGGTTCCCAAGAATAAACCCAAGTTTCATAGACCAGATTATTCTAAAGATAAGGAATCTTATTATGCTAGTGAAGGTGTGTCTAATGATGATGGTGTGAACTATGATGAAATTAGATTTATTTCCATTAAAGATGATGAGCCTATTCATGAAGAAAAAGCCTTAGTTTTACATGTTGAAAAGAAATTAGAATGGATCATAGATAGTGGTTGTTCACATCATATGACTGGTGATAAAAATAAGTTTGTGCAACTAACTAAATATGATGGTGGTGTAGTCAGATTTGGTGATAAGACTCCTAATTTTATCATTGGAGTAGGATTGATTACCCTTGATGGTAAAACTAATACTGATGATGTATTTCTTGTTGATGAACTTAAGAACAACTTGTTGAGTGTTGGAAAAATTGTAGACAAGGGCTATGATTTGAAGTTCAATGATGCGAAATTTACTATCAGAAGTCAGACAAGAGATTTGACCGCATCAGGTAAAAAGTCAAGAGGTAATGTGTTTGAGTTAAATACTATAGAGGCTACTTGTTTTGTTGTGAAGGTTGATGATAGTTAGTTATGGCATAGGGGGTTCTGTCATATAAATTTTGATAACATTATGAATATAAGTGTCAAAAATGCAGTCAGATATTTACAAAATATTGTGAAGCCTTCTAAAACCATGTGTAGAGAGTATGCAATGGGGAAACAAACTAGAAGCGGTTTTTAGAGAAAATAATACTAAGAAAAGGGGAAGTTGGATTTGGTTCATACAGATCTTTGTGGTCCTACAAGAACAAGATCATACTATGGAGAAAGGTATTTTATACTCTTTTTTTATGATATTATTTCTGGAGGTAATAATGAAATGAGTAAGAAGTTTTCTGAGGAATTGAAAAATGAAGTTCTTCCTTGGTTTGCAATTTACTCAAGACAAACATAATATTTTAATCTCTCAAACCATGTATCTTAAGGAATTTTTGAATTTTTTTGGAATTGAAGATTGTAAACCTGTTGGAGCACCTATGATTACTAGTTCCAAGCTTACTACTACTGATGAATCTCAAAGTGTTTTTCAGAAAAAATACAGATCCATGATTGGAGGTTTACAATATCTAACTCACACTAGACCACACATTGCTAATGTAGTTGGAATTGCTGCAAGGTTCCAAGAAGGTCCTAAAGAGACTAATCTTTTTGTAGTTAAGAGGATATTTATATATATAAAGGGAACACTGGAATATGGTTTATGGTATGAAAATTTTGATAATTTTACTTTTTATGCTTATACTGATGTTGATTGGGTAGGGAGTGTTGATGATAGGAAGAGCACAAGTGGTGGTGCATTTTTCCTTGGAAAGAGTTTGGTTTCATGGTTAAGAAAGAAGTAGGAATGTATAGCTCATTCTACTACTGAATCAAAGTATGTTGTTGGTTTAATAAATTGTACACAGATTGTGTAGATAAAGAAGATGTTGGAGGACATTGGGATTACTTTTGAAGAGCCAATGGTTATACATTGTGAAAATAAAAGAACAATAAATATGTCAAATAATCTTATTATGCATTCAAAGACCAAACACATTTCAATCAAATATCACTTCTTAAGAGACAAGGTTGTAGAAAAGGAAGTCAGATTGGAGTACATCAGTATAAAGGAGAAAATATCAGATATATTCACAAAACCTTTGTCAAAAGATGCCTTTGAGTATATTAGAGGTATTCTTGGTGAAATAACCCCTCCTTGAAGGAACTAAATGATGCTCAAATGCATCAGTCCATTAGCTATAAGAGCTATATTATTCCTTGGACTTGATTCTTGGATCCACTCTTGAGGGGGAGTGTTTGCAGGAAGAAAACATAACATATTTGGGTGATCAAGCACCCGATTGTTGAAGGAATGAAGATTTGAAAAAGATACACCTTGCAGATGTGGGATAGTCAGAGAAGGATAAGAGTTATGGAACCCTTTTCTATTGATGTCAAAGGGGGACAGAAACAAGTGAAAAATCCCTAATGTTTTAGGGGGAGTTGTGAAGAGGATATTGAGAAGATTGTATTAAGGACACTCTTGGGTTGATGGATTTTCACATATGTTTATATCAATGACAAAGGGGGAGATTGTTGGAATTTTTTTTTATATTAGAGGTTTTTATATTCAATTTTTTTCATTGATGTCAACATATGTTTCAGTTGGTTTCATCAAGAGTCTCAGATAGATTGGTTATCATTGGTACATGAAGGACTTATAGAAGTGTACGGACACTGTACAAGATTTAAAAGCATGAGAGAATGTGGATGTATATAAGGATGATAAAAGATCTAATATCTAAGGTCACTTAGCTTGATATTATTTTTTTCATAATTTATGGTTGTTTTGGTGAAGACTTGTTATAGAGGAGTGATAGAGGATTATGATAGAGTTGGTGTCTGAGTTTTTTGGATAATTTGAATGCGAGCATGAGTTATGATTTGCAAGCTTAAGATGTGGTAGAATACATGTTGGATAATATTACTTGCGATTCTTGGTTCACTGAGTTATTGGTAACTTCAGATGAGGCATGTGATCTCTCAAATATCTATTTATGGCTGACTACGGTGGCATAACATGTTTAGAGGATGGAGAGAATGGATTAAGGATCTTGGAGTGTAATTGATGATTTGTATATAATGTTTACTTGTGTAAGGTACTATGTGTATCTTAGAAAGGGTCTATATAATTATTTATGCATTGGGGAAGTCTTAAGAGGCTGGCCTAATTGCTTATTGTGAACTTGCATAAAGGAGAGTTGTTTCTTGATGAGATAATGTGGAACTATGATGTGGAAGTTGCAAGCTTATAATTGTGAAGCCTACTGGATGTAGAGAAGTGATAGGGATTGTGATGAACTTCATTGGAACTATTAGGCAAAGAATTTTTTTATCAGTCAGTTCAATGGTTATTGTATACTTCTCTATATCTACTTTGGACAATGAGTCCTGAAGGTGGATTTAACCTTCTCATTTGGGAAGTAAGCCTCTTATTTATCTTGACTCCTAATAGGGCATGTCCTTTAAAATGGGATGTGTATTGTATGTATAAATAAGCTCCTAATTAGGCTAAATCTCCTAACAGGGTTACAATAATTTAAGTACATTATTTGTGGGTGTTAATTCCCACTGGGTTTTTCCCTTAACAAGGTTTCCTCGACAACATTTGCTTGTGTTATGGTATTTATTTTGACGTGTTCAGATTTATATTGAGTAATTGATTTATAAATTTTAAAGTTTAATTATTTGACACACAATAGATTCCCCCCTTCCCCTATTAGTTCTATTGGTGGAATATTATTGCTAATAGAGGTTTTGGTGGGATGACAAGATGATTTTGATTGATATCAATGTGACTATCATAGGTTACCAGCTGAGGAGACTAGAGACTTTGGAATTTAGGAATTACTAAAGATTTTTAAGGACATGGAGCCCATCCTGGACCCATCTTTTTTGAAAGATAAAATAATAGAGCAATGCCTCCTGACTATAGATTGGGTCCAGTTAGAGTATTTTAATATAATGACCATTACTAGGGCAGTGATCTTCTACAACAATAAGGTTTTCTATAGCCTTCTTGCTAAGGGGAGCCAAAATAAAAGGCTATAAAATAGAAATCTCATCAATATGAGAGGTGCAACAAGAATAAACAAGGAACATCTTCAAGAAAAATAGATCCCCTTGATGGTGACCCAACAAAAGTTGTATTGTAAGAGTTTGGGAAGAAGATGCACAATGCCTGAAAGTTGGCTTTTGTGATTGACCAAGGTGTCACTTTTAGGCTCTTCATGGAACCATTGGCATCCATTGCTCCACTACACATAGATATCAATGTGGACACCCTTGGTGAGCCATAAATAGCACTAATAAATGTGGAAAATGAGGAAGTGGTCTTATTCGATGAAGATTCCCCACTTTAGCACTCCCAGTTTAGCATATTTGGAGTAAGGAATAAAGAAACAAGTGAGTACTCCCATCCTTTACCTCCCAGAGTAGGTCCCTTCTGAAGAGATGTAGGTTCCACCAGTAGAAGAGCCCATACTAGGGAAGGTCAAATAATTCTCAAACCTATATGCCATGGGTCCTGATAATCCTTATATGATGCTTACTCTGGAGGATTAGGACCTCCTCTTTAGAGCAATAGAAGAAGTGAAAAAATAGAAGGCTGAAGAGGAGAGGCTCTAGAAAGAATAAGAAGCCAAGGTGGAAGAAGATTCCCAACTTGAAGAAGAGAGACATTTCAAGAAACAAGAGGCCAAAGAATCGGTAAAGAAGGAAGAGACACGTCTTCACCCATAAGAGGATGTCTGGTAGGGCACAAAGAAACTACTTCAAGAATGAGAGGAGGTCAGTGAAGCTACAAAAAAAAAAGCCAATAAAATATGCCTCGAGGAAGAGAAAAGGAAGGTGAAATAGTAGGAGAATGAGTGGAAATAACATGATGACACTCTCCAAGGCTACTGAGGTGGCCAAAAAGAGAAGGCAAGAAGAGCTTGCCCAAAACAAGGAAGAAAAAAACAACAGATGAAGGAATTAGCTAAGACACAAGAAAAAACCAGACCTTTGGGACCAACTATAACCCCATAGGTTTTTGTTACTCCCCAACAAGATGCTCAATAAATAGGTATGGTGGATCTTGAGAATTCCCCTCCCAAACAAATAGAAGAGAAAGGAAGTACAATGTCTGCCTCCCAAAATGATGTAGAATCTCAGGTGAGCACCCTGCCTCCACCATAATGGTTGAAAGAAAGATTCAAGAGGAAGTATCCTAAAACATATCAAGCACCCTCTCTGTAATAAATAATTGTCTGACTCATGACCCCAAAGAAGGCCAAGAAGTCCCAAACCATTTTTTCCACCAGAAGAAATGATAAAGGAGAAATGATGGCTGAAGTTGCTATGTCTCCCTTGGATAAAGATGCATTAGAGGTCACTCCCATAGATTAATAGACTACCGAGATTAATCTTTGGAAAAAAAATAAGTGGAGTGAAGTTAATTACCTTGATGACACTACTAGAATAGTGCATGAGAGGACTAAAAACAAATACCAAAAAAATAAAGATTTGAAGGCCATATTGGCCCAATACAAGAATTTTTTTATCACATTTAGCTTCTCCCATTTCCTCTTAGATGCCTAAAGTGTCCACCCCAGAGTCAATTTTGTGGTTTGAGATGGATTATTTGCGGATGAAGAAGAAGAAAGCACTTGTCGCAGAACAATAGATCTTTGATAAAGTGGTGATGGTCTTCTCCTTTCTTATGAAGTCCATTCTAGTTTATTTAAAGCAATAAAGACTCATTGGATCACCAGGGAAGACCTTTCTAAATGGAAGGCCAATATCTCTTGGCATGATAGGAAACAAAAATATCAAAAAAATTGTCTACCCTTGGAAAAGAAGAATTGCAATGGCAGTGCCTAAAATTTTGGATTCAAGCTTGATATTTTGGAGATGACCTGCAAGAAATTCATTCACCTTCCTTTGTTGATCTAGAAGCATACCAAAAATTTCATAGACTAAATAAAGGAGGTGAAAAGTCTCCACCACAATAGTCTATATGGGTTCACACCCCTAAATTCTTTATTAAATAGTTTTGACGATAAAATAGAGAATAAGTTCATCCCCCCAGGACTTTGAGAAGAAGGAAATAGATGAGTGTACCAAGCTCATTATAGATACACACAAGGTAAAAAATATTGGAACCTAGATGTGTGAACATGCAAATGAGGATAAGAAGGCCCTCAAAGAGGCTAAGCTTTGAATATAGTGGGTTGAAAGGTTTGACAAAGATATTATTAATGATTGCATTAAATATTTGAGAAGTATAAATTTGAAGGCCGACCTGAAGTTGTTATCGATGGATTGGGGTTTTGTAATAAATTTTGGAAGATTTGGAATTAAATTCAAATTTAATTAAAATTGGTTCGCCGCCTTAAGTTATAAAATGCTTTATATATCATTTTGGTGTATTATTAGGTGTGTGTGTGGAAAAGAAAGATCGTGAATGTAGTTGTATGATCGTAGGGTTTGGATAGTC
This sequence comes from Thuja plicata, assembly GCA_018584345.1. Classification (NCBI taxonomy): domain Eukaryota; kingdom Viridiplantae; phylum Streptophyta; class Pinopsida; order Cupressales; family Cupressaceae; genus Thuja; species Thuja plicata. The sequence continues at coordinate 267,122 of MU227808.1, read as the reverse complement.
TGCATGTGTAGTAGAGATTGAGCTTGAAATGGATCTATACTATCATAGGAGGATTTTTATTCTCTTATCTCACTTTCACTTGTTGATTCCTAATAGTTTCTGCAAGAAAATCCCTTAACCAGGTAGACCCCACCAAGTCTAATTTTTAAATCCTTTAACTAGGTGACTCTATAATTAAGGTTTGAAACCCCTTAATTGGGTTACTCCCAACAAATTAAAGCTCATAATGTGGATAGAGGTAAATCCATTAATCGGGTGGCTCCTAACAAAGTCTTTCTTTGAACTAAGCATTTGTAATCTCCTAACAGGGCTAAGCTCTTAACCGAGCATACTTTAGAAGAGTGAAGAATTATTTTGTGGGTGCTATCCCCACATGTGGTATTTCCCAGTTGGGTTTCCACAAGAAAAATGTTGGTGTTATTATTTTGCATGGTTGTGGATGTTTATATGCACTGGTTTTCTTATTTATTCAATAGATTTTAATTTATGAAAGTTGTTTAATGGTTGATGAAAATTTCCAATTGTTAGACTACTAATTTACCCCCCTCTTAGTAATATTGGGTCTAATAATACTAAAAATTGGTATCAGATCCTTTTTCCTCTTTGTGGTAAGCCTAATAACTTGAGGGAAAGTTCCAATGATGATGAAGGAACCTTGCAAGTTCTCTAAAGACAACTACCTAGTATGGAATGAAATAATTAAGTTATATCTAGAAGGCATGGGATCAAAATACTGGATGCATGTCACACACAAGTATACAACTCCTACTGGAACTCTCACTGCAAATGAACTGAAGGAACACTAAGAGAATACTCAAGCACAAGAAGCTATTTTAAGTACCTTATATGATATTGAATATGTTGATGTTCATGGACTTGATATTGCCTATGATGTTTGGGAAAAGTGAAACTAATATATGGAGGAGATAGTCATTTGAAATAATCTAAGGAGGATTGTCTTAGAGGAAAGTATGATGACATGAAGATGGTAGAAGGAGAAAATATTGCAAAATATGGTCAAAGAATAAAATAATTTTTTGGTGCTATCAGAAGTGCTGGTGGAACTATTGAGGATGTTGTGGTAAGTAAAAAGTTGAGAACTTTAATGCCTTCTTATGTCATTAGAGTGTCTATTATAAACGAGTTGAGAAATTTTGATAGTGTTACTATAAATGGACTGATTGGTAAGCTTATTGCATTTGAGTTAAATAACTTTGATAATAATATTCCAAGAGTTGAGGTAAATCTCAAGGCATTGGTGTCTAATATATCGGTAAGGAAATGTAAAGAAATAAGTCATGATTCTGATTACACATCAAGTTATGCTAGGGAATTGAAGTTATCTTGGAAGATGGAATGAAATAAGGAGAGCTTGAAGCACTACTAGTAAAGAGATTTCCTCGAGGGACTGGTAAGTACAAAGTCAAGCTACCACTGAAATGTTTTTCCTATAATAAGATTGGATATATTGCTGCTAGATTCCCTAATGGTGAACAAAAGGATAAGTTCCTAAAGTTTAAGGGTAAAGGGAAGAAAAAAATCTATGTTGCAGTTGATGAAGGATTTATCGATGAAGAATCAAAATATAATGAGGAAGAGGATTTTGTATTTGTTGTAGTCAAAGAAGATCCATTAGAAGGCAAAAAGGCACTAGTTTCTCACATGGGACACAATCATGAATATATTATAGACAACGGGTGCTCACATCACATGAACAGGGACAAGAGTAAGTTCATTAAGCTTGATGAGTTTGATGGTGGCATGGTAAGGTTTGGTAACAATACACCTTATTTGGTCAAAGGAAAAAGAACCATTTATTTGAAGGGTAAGAGTAATACATATGATGTTTATTTTGTGGATGGTCTAACACATAATTTCTTGAGTGTTGGTCATCTAAATGATAAAGGTTAGAGACTAGAATTCAATGAAGGTATATGCAGAATAATTGGAATATTGAGTGATGATATTTCTACTGGTAGACATACTAGAGGTAATTTATTCTATTTGAATAATATTATGAACAATTGTTTGGTTGCAAATGTTGAAGATAGTTGGCTATGACATAAAAGGTTCTTTCATGTAAATTTTGATAGTTTCATCAAAGTGGTAAGAAAAATGTAGTTAGAGGATTGCCACAATTAGTCAAGCCAGACAACACGATGTGTAAGGAATGTCAGTTGGGTAATTTAACTAGTTCTACTTTCAAAAGAAAGTATTTTTCATATGAGAGAATACTTGATTTGGTGCATACTGATCTTTATGGGCCTATCAGATAGAGATGTTATCTAGGTGATAGATATTTCATTCCATAAATATTCTAGAATGGTGTGGGTAACTTTTTTGAAGGAGAAGTATGATGCATTCCATAAACTCAAAACATTCAAGGCTCTAGTTGAGATGGAAATATGTAAGAATTTTAAATGTTTAAGATTTGATAGATGAGGTGAGTTTACTTATGCATAATTGGTTATGTATTATGAAGATAATGGAATCAAGAGAAAAATGTATGCACAAAGGACTCCACAAAAAATGGTGTTGCATAGAGAAAGAACATGAACATAATGGATGCTACGAGGACAATGTTGATTCAAGGTGAAGTACTGAAAATGTATTGGAAAGAAGAAATTAGTATTGTTGTCTACACACTTAACCAGATGCAAGTAAAGAAAGGAAACGATAAGACATCTTATGAGCTATTTTATGGTCACTCACCTAGTGTTAAATATTTGAAAGTCCTTGGCAGTTGATGTTACATTAAGAGGGATGATTTCACAAGCAAGTTTGACCCAAAAAGTGATGAAGGTATTTAAATGGGTTATTCTACTAATCAAAGCATATAAGTGTTTCAATAAGAGAACTAACAAAATGATTGAGTGTGAAAATGTAAAGGTTGATAAATAACTTGATAAATTTGGTGATTCAAGTAAGAAAGTGACAAAGGAAGATCAAGAGATTGTGTGCATTGAACCAGAAGTGCATGAACCAAAAAAACAAAACAATATGGAAGAAGTGATTCAACTGATAGAAGAAGAAGCTCCTAGACCTAAACTAGTGATACCTAAGTATGTGAAGATGAATCACTCTGTTGATCAAATCATAGGTGATAAGAATGTAGGTGTTCTTACTACAAGAAATCTCAGAGGCATTAATTTTTTTATTTCCAAGTATGAGCCCAAGAGAGTGAAGGAAGCAATCAAGGATGAAGATTGGGTAAAGGCTATGGAGGAAGAACTTGATCAAATTGAGAAGAATGATACTTGGACACTTGTTCCTAGATCTATAGATAAAAATTTAATTGGTAAAAAATGGGTTTTCAAGAACAAATTGAAAGAATATGGAGATGTGACCATAAATAAGGAAAGACTTGTATGTAAGGGTTGTACACAAGAAGAAGGAATAGACTATGGAGAGAATTTTTCTCCACTGGAAAGATTAGAAGGGGTAAGAATTATACTTTATTATGCTGCTTATAACAGGTTCAAATTTTTTCAAATGGATGTCAAGTCAGCTTTCTTGAATGAAATTCTTAAAGAAGAAGCCTACATAGAACAATCCGATGGGTTTTCATTGACAAAGGACAAGGACATGGTATGCAAGCTACAAAAGACACTATATGGACTGAAGCAAGCCCCAAGGGCATGGTATGAAAGGTTACATTCTTATTATTCAAATTGGTTTTAATAGAATAAATGATGATAGTAATGTGTACCTAAAAGTTGAAGGAGATAAGTTGAACATAGCTGAAATATTTGTTGATGATATAATATTTGGAGGAAATGATGAGATGAGTTTGGCATTTTCTAAAGAGATGAAGGATTTTAAAATGTCAATGATCTAGGACATCAAATTCTTTATTGGATTGCAGGTTTCTCAACTAAATAATGGTATATATCAGTCAATCCAAATATGTGAAATAAGTACTCAAGACTTTTGGTATGGATGACTCCAAATTGGTTGGAACCCCCATGGTAACATGATGTAAATTGTCTAAGGATGATGAATCTGAGGTAGTATGGTGCAGGAGCACCCTCAAGTTCATCCATGGTACACACATCAGTGGACCAAAACAAGTAGGGATAGGGTTATGATTGGATCTTAGATCCAAGGTTCTCAATAAAGTCCTAAAATGTAAGACAAGGGGACACTAAGTGATGTTATAAACTTAGTTGTCCACCTTAGTCAAATTGGACAATTTGGGTAGAGAAGACTAGAATAGTATAGGGGACCTAAGGAAGGATAGGAATGAAATTTTAGGACTTCTAAGATCCCCTATGGAGTAGAAATACCAAACTTTACAAGTTTAGTTAGTTTTGACAACTTTTGCAAAAAGTTGTTAAAAGTTGTCAAAGTTGCTAAGTGCAACTTTTGCAAAAAGTTGCAACTTTTGAATCCCAACATTCACAACCACCTTTGTTGGTTGGAACCACTTGGGACTGATATTTAATAGAGGAAAAAACTCTCTCCACAGTTGGAGTGAACAATTTGTAAAGTTTTTTAATTGAAATCAATAAAATCTAAACTATTTTCTATATTCTTAACTGATTTTCAGAGTTGTACGACCCTATACGGATTCCAATGCACCATTAAAGTGGGGGAAAATTCGTTTCAGTGTATTAGTGGGATGTTACATTTGGTTTGAATTCTTCAAGTGTAGGGGATCGAGAGATATCCATTTTTTATTGCTCATTGGTCTATGCAAGGTCCTAACTAGGGTTTCAACACCAAAATCCTCTTTCCCAGAGACTCCACCATGGGAAAATTCTAATCCTTTGGGGAGAGAAAGGGGGAAGGATGTAATTTAAGAATTTTGAGGTCTTAGAGTAGGAGGAATTTGGTGAAGAGAAAGATTATTGAATCTTTGGGGCAGGCATCCATATGTGACTGTCCAATTTTGAGTTTTTGAGGCACAACTCGGGCCAGGGGTGAAATGAAAGTCTAAATCCTTGGATTTAGATGTTTGGTATGATCCTACAAGTGTCCCAATTTGTGGGATAATAAATTTAGTTGATATTCTAGTAGTCTCTTTGGAAAAGTGGCATATTAGCCCTATTAGGCCTAGGAGAAAGTTGAGGACAATAGGACTTGGGGGATTGGTCAAGAACCCTAACTTGGAGGGTGTTGTTTTAATGTGGATTAGAGAATTTTGGGGTGGTTAAAAATTTCTGTGGTGGAGTTCCAAGTAATTTTCCCTTAGGAATCCATATTTTCTCCTTGTAGCCCTATGGTGGGATTGGTATCAAAATTTGATCTCAGTAACAACTCAATGGTGGATTTGTATCTTATTTCATCCAATATGATGATCTAAAGTTGATATAACCCTTGTTCCATCCATGGATTATTTGGTTCTAGTTGGGTCCTATTTGACCCTTTTGGGTGTTGAAGACTAATGGAAGACCTAGTCTTGTGAATGTGGGTTTTGGGAACTCTTTAGTAGAGCCCTAGATTGTGTGGGAGTAGGAGTCTTGTGGATCCCTAGAGAGTCAATTTTGACATAGTTTTAGGCTCTGCTCCAAGTGGTATCAGAGAAACTAGTAGATCTTTGGAAGAAGACAAAGTTGCAATCATGTCCGATGTAGGAGATGACAGTGAACTTCCTAATAGAATGACCAATGCTGAACTACTAAGGGTGGTGAAAGAGAATGATGTCGAGAGGATGTTGATGAGATAGGAAATGGAAAGGCTCAAGGAACAAGTCAAGAGAGGGAGTAGTGGAAACTCTGGAATTGAAGAAGAGGGGAGTGATGAAGAGACCCCTTGGCAGGAGGATGATGAAGACCGTGCTGAACAGAGGCTACTCTTAAAGACTTTGAAATCCATGGAGAAGAGAACCATGGATACCAAACTTGACCTACCTTTCTACAATGGGAAGATAGATCCAGAGGAAGTCATGGATTAGATCGATGCACTCACTAGTTTCTGACTGTGAGGAGATACCAGAGCATCAGAAGGTTAAGATAGCAAAGTCCAAGTTGAAGGGGTCTGCCCTAACTTGGTGGAACTTCAGTCAAGTAGAGAGGGTGAAGATGGAGAAGAATCCAGTAAGCACTTGGAAGAAGATGGTGACCTTGGTGAAGGAAGCCTATGTACCTAAGGACTATGAAGTTCAACTACATAAGAAGAGACAAATTCTAAGGCAGAAGGAGATGGACATCTCAAGTTATACTGAGGAATTCCAAAATCTTACCATGAAGTCTAAGTTAGTTGAACCAGAGAGTGTCAAACTTGCTAGATATATGCAAGGGTTGAGGATAAACATCCAAGATGAACTAAGTTTGTGTTCCCCTACCACTGTCCAAAAGTGTTAATAATTATCTCTAAAGGTTAAGTGAAAACTTAGGAGTCAAGAGAAAAGTGGAAGAGGCAGAGGCCAGAGAGACTTTGGTAGTAGAGGAAGAGGAACAAAGAATGGGAGAGGACAAGATCCTAGAAATTTTGGTGAGACCAGTCAGAAAGAAATTAGTCAAGAGAAATCCTTTGGGGAATTAAGTTCTAGAGGCTCCTATAGAGGAAGGAGAGGAGATTCAAGGAGAAGGTTTGGAGGAAGAAATTTAGGACCTCCAAGGTGTTACAGATGTAACCAAGTGGGGCACTTAGCATCCAAGTGTCCTGAAAAGGAAATAAATCAGACAGAGAGAAGGGAAAACATGGTCAAAGAAGAAGATAACCAAGGGGATAACTCACATGGGTATTATGTGCCACCTAAGGAAGGAGAAGTCCTTATGATGAGAAGGACACTATTGAAGGCTCCAAACACTAAAGAGCCACCTCAAAGGAAGAACTTATTCAGAACGACATGCAAACTAGGAGACAAAGTCTGCAGGATGGTGATTGACAGTTGGTCTATGGAAAACTTGGTGTCAGAGGAGGTAGTAAAGAAACTAAAGCTAAGGAGGGTGTCATATCCAAACCCTTACAAGGTATCATGACTAACTAAGAAGCAACAGACTGTCATAGAGGAACAAGCTTGGGTGGAACTCCAACTTGGAAAATACAAGGATAAAGTTCTCTGTGATATTGTCCCCATGGATGCATGTCATTTTCTAATTGGGAGACCATTTAAGTATGATTTGGAGGCTCACCATGATGGGAGGATGAACACCTACACCATCAATCACAAAGGGGAAAAGGTAACATTCTTGCCACTATCAGATTTTTCAAAGGAACAAAAGGATTCCAAAATTTTGTTTGTAAGAGAGAAAGAGTTTTAGAAAACTTTGAAAGAAGAAAAGACTCCATGCTATGCTTTAGTCATTTTACCTAAATATGATATACCTAAGAAGGTTGAGAAATAAGTAGAATCCCTAAGGAGAGTAGTCCCTAAAGAAGTTGCTGACCTATTTGATCAGTATATAGACATTGTGACCAAAGATTTAACAAATGAGTTGCCCCCAATCAGAGACATAAGTCACAACATAGACTTGATTCCAGGAGAAACCTTTCCCAATAAGGCAACATATAAGTTAACCCCTGAAAAAAACAAAGAGATGGAAAGAAAAATTCAAGTACTCTTGGATAAGGGTCTGATTACTAAAAGTCTCAGTCCTTGTGCAGTACCGGCTCTTTTGGCCCCTATGAAAGAAGGCACATGGAGATTGTGCACTGATTCTAGAGCTATAAATAGAATCACAATTAGGTATAGGTTTACTATGCCTAGGATAGAGGATCTATTAGATCACTTAGGAGGTGAAAGGTACTATTCTAAGGTGGATTTGAAGAGTGGCTGCCACCAAATTAGGATTAGGGCTAGAGATTAGTGGAAAAATGCATTAAAGACCAATGAAGGCTTGTATGAATGGAGGGTGATGCCCCTTGGCCTATCCAATGCCCCTAGTACATTCATGAGGCTCATGAATGAGGTGCTTAAACCATTTCTTGGAAAATTTGTAATAGTATACCTTGATTACATCCTTATCTTTAGCAAAAATAAGGAGGAATATTTGGAACATCTTAATTTGGTCCTAAAGAGATTGCATGAGGAGAATATTTTCATAAATTTGGAGAAATGTGTTTTTATATAGGAAGAAATCATATATTTGGGATTTGTAGTCTTAGGGGGGAACATCAAGATGGACCCTGAGAAGGTAGAAGCCATTTTGAATTTTCCTTCTCCTAGGACAATGACAGAAGTCAGGAGTTTTCATGGGCTAGCATCTTTTTACAGAAAATTCATAAGGAATTTCAGTCAGTTGTGTGCTCCTATCCTTGAAACCATCAAAGGAGGACAGAAGTGAAAGTTTGTGTGGAACGAAGATGCAAAAGAAGCCTTCCAAATGCTGAAAAATAAGGTAAGGGAAAATACTATCTTAGTCTTTCCTAATTTTCAAAAGTACTAATGATGTATCAAAAATTGCAATTTTGTTCTTCAAGGAAGTAGTGAGGATTCATGGCTTACCTCAAACCATTCTCTCTGATAGAGATGTGAAGTTTATTGGTCGCTTTTGGATAACCTTGTGGAAAAGGTTAGGGACCAATTTAAGCTTTAGTTCTGCCTACCATCCACAAACAGATGGGCAGACAGAAGTGGTAAACAAATCAATTTGAAATCTACTTAGGTGTTTGACCAAACAATATGGAGACAAGTGGGATGCAGTCCTACCCCAAGCAAAATTTTCTTTCAATGACTCAATCAATAGAAGTACAAGGAAGAGTCCCTTTCAAATTGTGTATGGGAAAAGTCCAAGAGGAATCTTGGAACTTAGAGAGTTACCACAAGCCACTCCTATCAGTGCTCATGGAGAAGAGTTTGCAGAGAGTGTGAAAGAAATTCATGATTCAGTGAGATTGGCACTTGAGAACAGTGCAAAAAAGTATAAACAAGCCAAAGATGAGCATAGAAGAGATGTTCAGTTATAGGTGGGAGACATGGTGTGGGCATATCTCAAGAAGGAGAGATTACCTAAAGGAAAACACACTAAACTACTCATGAAGAAAGTAGTACCCTATTTGGTCTTGAAGAAACATGGGTTGAATGCATATGGGATTGAATTAGCCTCACACCTTGGCATCTCTCCTATATTTAATATTTGTGATCTAAACCCATATAAAGGTGATGTACATGCAGGTTCTAAAGTACAGGTGGAAGAACTTGAAGAAGATATTGCAAGTCTACCCTCTCATGCACCGAAGAGGCTTGAGAATATTTTGAACACCAAGATCATCAAATAGACAAGAAAGAATTTTTACAAGAAATATTTGGTCAAATGGAAACATAGTCCTGAGGAGGAATCTGTATGGATGGATGAACACGAAATTCAGAAGCATGGCTCCAGTTTAGGAGACCTCATCTCAAGAGGACTTGAGATCAATGCACCTTGAGAGTATGGTTCAGGAGCACCCTTAAGTTTATCCATGGTACACACATCAATGGACCCAAACAAGTAGGGTTAGGGTTATGATTGGATCTTAGATACAAGGTTCTCAATAAAGTCCTAAAATGTAAGACAAGGGGACACTAAGTGATGTTATAAACTTAGTTGTCCACCTTAGTCAAATTGGAAAATTTGTGTAGAGTAGAATAGAATAGTCTAGGGGACCTAAGGAAGGGAAGGAATGACATTTTAGGCCTTCTAAGATCCCCTATGGAGTAAAAACACCGAACTTTACAAGTTTAGTTAGTTTTGACAACTTTTGCAAAAAGTTGTCAAAGTTGCTAAGTATAACTTTTGAATCCCAATGTTCACAACCACCTTTGTCAGTTAGAACCACCTAGGAATGATATTTAATGGAGAAAAAAAATCTCTCCACATTTGGAGTGAACAATTTGTAAAGTTTTTGAATTGAAATCAATAAAATCTAAACTATTTTTTGTATTCTTAACTGATTTTTAGAGTTGTATAACCCTGACGGATCCCAATGCACCATTGAAGTGTGGGAAAAGTTGATGTAGTGTCTTAGTGGGATTTTCCATTTGGTTTTAAGTCTTAAAGTGTAGGGGATCAATATATATTCATTTTTGATTGCTCACTGGTCTGTGCAAGGTCCTAACTAGGGTTTCGACACCAAAATCCTTTTTCCCAGAGATTCCACCATGGGAAAATTCTGAGCCTTTGGGGAGAGAAAGGGGGGAGGATGTACTTTAATAATTTTTAGGTCTTAGAGAAGGAGGTAGTCAGTGAAGAGAGAGATGATTGAATATTTTGGGTAGGCATCCATATGTGACTGTCCAATTTTGAGTTTTTAAGGCACAATTCGAGCCAGGGGTGGAATGAAAGTCTGAATCCTTGGATTTAGATGTTTGGTATGATCCTAAAAGTTTCCCAATTTGTGGGATAATAAATTTAGTTTATATTCTAGTAGTTTCTTTGGAAAAGTGGCATATTAGCCCTATTAGGCCTAGGAGAAAGTTGAGGACAATAGGAGTTGGGGGATTGGTCAAGAACCCTAGCTTGGAGGGTGTTGTTGTAATGTGGATTAGAGACTTTTGGGGTGGTTAAAACTTTTTGTGGTGGAGTTCCAAGTAATTTTCCCTTAGGAATTTATAATTTCTCCTTGTAGCCCTATGGTGGGATTAGTATCCAAATTTGATCTCAGTAACAACTCAATGGTGGATTTGTGTCTTATTTCATCCAATATGATGATATAAAGTTGATAGAACCCTTGTTCCATCCCTAGATTATTTGGTTCTACTTGTGTCCTATTTGGTCCTTTTGGGTGTTGAAGACTAATGGAAGACCTAGTCTTGTGAATGTGGGTTTTGGGAACTCTTTAGTAGAGCCCTAGATTGTGTGGGAGTAGGGGTGTTGTGGATCCCTAGAGAGTCAGTTTTGACATAGTTTGGGGCTCTGCTCCATAGTAGATGCTACTTTGTATAGGTCTATGATTGGTAAGTTGCAGTATATTTTCATAGCGGACCATATATTTCGTAAGTAGTTCGATTAGTGGACAGATTTATAGAATATCCCAAGGAATCTCATATGGCTATAGTCAAAATGATATTCAGGTAGTTGAAAGGGATAGTTGACTATGGCCTGTGGTATGCTCATGATGGTGATTTCTCTTTGAGTGTGTTTACTAATGTTGATTGGACATGAAATGTTGATGATAGAAAGAGAACAAGTGGTGGTGCATTATTTATAGGTTAAAGGCTTGTAACATGGACAAGCAAGAAGAAAAAATGTATCTCAAAATCTATTGCAGAAGCATAGTATGTAGTAGAAGCAATAAATTGTACACAAATTTCATGGATGAACCAGATTCTTGAAGGTATCAAAGAAAAGGTGACTGAAGCGATAACTATTTTTTGTGACAATACAAGTGCTATAAATATTTTCAAGAATCCAGTAATGAATTCAAAGAATAAGCACATTACAATTGAGTATCATGTTTTGAGAGAGAAAGTATAGGAGAAGGAGGTGAAGTTGGAAAATGCTCCAAAAAAGGAGCAGATAGTAGATATCTTCATAAAGCCACTACCTAAGGATATTTTTGATTACCTTAGAGGTAAGATAGGGGTTATACCTTTACCTGAATAGAACTAAGATATTGTTGGTGTGTCAATCCAGTGGATTTATTAGCATATCTTTTATTATGGATTGATGTTTAGGGGACTACTCCTTAGGGGGAGCAGTCGGAAAGAGATCAAGAAAGTTGCAGTAGATGAAGACTTGGGCATATTGTGCCTTTCACATTGTTTTCAATGGGGGAGAAGAATCTTTAAAGGGAAATAAAAACTATGATAGACAAAGGAGGAGAGAACCATAGATCAGTAACAAAGAACTACAAAGATGTATCAGCTAAGCTAAGGGAGAGAATTTTTCTTGGTACTGTTGGTCTTTCCATAAATTCCTAAGGGGGAGATTGTTGGCATAATTGATGCAAAGATAAAGTTGAGTGTGTTATGGTATGTGTTTTATTTAGATGTGGTGATAGGTTGATCAGTTATGATGTTTCCATTGATGTCAACTTAGTGTTTGTTGGTTGACAATGTGCATGTTATGTTGATGTATGTTCAAGCGGTTGTATCTAGGGTCATCGTAAGAGTTGGCGTGTGTGATCATAATGGAAGACTAAGTGATGTTTCTATATTTTTATCTATGCCCAAATATATTTATTATATGTATGGTGTGACTTATGATTGATCAAAGGTTGATGGGTCAACAAGAAGAACATGATGTAACCAAGGATGAATGATTTGATGATTGTATCGAATAGGTCTAGATTTAGGTGTTGCGGTTCAAGTTATGTTATCTTGACTATGTTATGGGGTTTTTGTTGCAACCAAATCATGTATTGGTGATCATAAGACCAAGTTTCAATGAATAGAAGTTCGTTCAATGAAAGGTAAAAGTTCTTAGAACAATCAGTCAGATCCTCCACTGGTGATGATGTATCATGTTGCAGTAAGAGGTTATGTGTTATAAGGATCGTACTGACATTGCAGATCAACATTGATTGATGAGTTGGTATTTATATTATCATTGTGATTAATTTTCTTTAAGTTGTGCAAGAAAATTGAAAAGAGTGTTGTAGTTTGAATTTTCTTTGTCAAATTTATGTGTGATGAATTTAAAGGATGAACTCAAGTTGTTATTGATAGATTCAGGTTTTGTAATAAGTTTTGGTAGATTTGAAATGAAATTCAAATGTAATTAAGGTTTTTTTCCTCCTTAAGTTGTAAAATGCTTTATATATCATTTTGGTGTATTATGAGGTGTGTGTGTGGAAGAGAAAGATCGTGAATATAGTTGTACAATCGTAGGGTTTGGATAGTATGCATGTGTAGCAGAGATTGAGCTTGAATTGGATTTGTACTAGTAGAGGAGGAGTGTTATTCTCTCATATCACTTTCATTTTTTATTCCTAATAGTTTATGCAAGAAAATCCCTTAATCGTGTAGACCCTAACAGGTCTGATTTGTAAATCCTTTAACCAGGTGACTCTTTAATTAGGGTTTTAAATCCTTTAACAGGGTTACTCCTAATAGAGTAAATATCCTAATAGGGATAGAGGTAAATCCCTTAACTGAGTGGCTCCTAACAGGTTCTTTCTTTTAACCAAGCATTTGTAAGCTCCTCAATGGACTAAGCTCTTAACCAGGCATACTTCAAAAGAGTGCATAATTATTTGTGGGTGTCATCCGTACATGTGGTTTTTTGAGTTGGGTTTCCAAAAGAAAAATATTGGTGTTATTGGGTTGCATGGTTGTGAATTTTTATCTTTATTGGTTTTCTTATTCATGTAATAGATGTTAGTTGATGAAAGTTGTTGAATGGTTGATGCAAAGTTCCAATTGTTAGATTACTGATTCATCCCCCTCCTAGTAATATTGGATCTAATAATACTAATAGAATAAGGATGATAAATATCATAATTCAATAATATTGTATCCAAAATATATGGAGGACACCAAAGATATTCCAAACTAGTATGATAGAACCTCTATGCTATTAGAGAATGCCAACAATACTAGAGCATTAATCTTAGCTTCATCGAATATTGTATCCAAAATATATGGAGGACACCAAAGATATTCCAAACTAGTATGATAGAACCTCTATGATATCATAGAATGCCAACAATACTAGAGCATTAATCTTAGCTTCATCAATAATATAGATGACATCCAAAATAGTATCAATAAAGCTAATAATCAGTTTGAAAATAATAATACCATATCATTAACCTTAGTAGATATAGTTGTTAGAATTGCTAAACTACAATACAATCAAGATCACCTGCATGCAAGACAGTTACAAAGAAGAAGAAGTAGATAGAAGATAGAAGGATCTATGGTAGCCAAAAGGCCAGAGGAGACATCATGTTGAAAAAAATGATTTCTATATTATCAACAATACTGATTACAAACTCCTTATGAAATACAAAGAGGTGATTCCTTATAAAGGAATACCAAAACCCTAAAAGGGAAACTACAAGAAAATAGAAACTGCCTAAGGTTAGCTGAAGCAAACTAGAGTGAATAGGGAAGTTACTAATTAGATCATAAAGATTTAAATTAGTAACCCGATAGACTATTACTCTAACACCCCCTTAAGATAAGCTTAGGGAGAAGCCAAACCTAGGAAACTACTGCAGAAAGCAGGAAAGATGGGTCCCGGCAACTAGGCCTGATCAGGTACCCGAAACATAAAGCAAAAGATGTCCCAGAGAGAGGAACAAGAAGAGAGAAAGAAGCTCCTCCGAAGCATGTCTGAAAACTCTGTCAGAAGATACTGTTGGAACCCCCACTGAAGTGCATGATCAGGTAGAGAAGACAAGTGTCTGAAGAGCT
>MU227808.1:218677-252845 GCA_018584345.1 Thuja plicata | reverse complement strand
CCCATAATGCTGAACTGGGAGAGGTGACAGGAACACTGAAATGCAGTACCAGAAATAGCTGCAGAAGAAGAACCAGGAACACCAATAGTGCAACAGAAGCACACACATAGGATAAAGGGCGGTGTCATAGACACAGACTACATGGGCTAATTTCATGGAAGGTACGCTCACTTGACAAGAGTGGATGCACCTATAGTGGCAAATGCATCATAATCCCCCCATGGCACTTTATAACACAGTGCGGGTACAAAAACCGAACCAGGAGTACAAGATCCAAGAATGCAGAAGAAGGCACTTTATCTCAGTGCGTTTACAGAACAAAGATGCAATAGAAGAGCATGCAAGCTTAGAATTCAGAAAGAGGAGTGCACTATGAAACCAGAAGAAGAGATCCCCGGACCTGTAGAACCAAGCACGCCACCAGAGTGCATAAACTGCAAAACTCAGAGGAGTGAAAACCTGGAGAAAAATCTGGAAGAAATACCTCTGCCATTGAATAGTACATAGAATCAGCTTTTCGATGATATCTCGTTTACCAAAAAAAGAGTCCGGATGAGCCAGATATGACTCCCGGAAGGCAAAATAAGACATTGGACTTCAATAGCAAAAATTGCTATCAAAACGGTGGAACCAAAAACCCTAACTCCCATTATCGGAAAGTGCTCAGAAAGAGATTTCTGACGGTATATGGAAGTCAGAAAAATACCCCCATATGCTCCCTGTAGAGCGAAAATAGACAGGTACCCCCAAAATGCCCTAAAAGGCTTACAAATGGCCCCCAGGGGCTAAAAAAAATTGAGCCCCCGGGCGCATGGCGCGCACCGGGGGCTAAAACATGGCTCCTGGACGCCATATGACCATTGCGGGTGCAAATAAGCCTGCGGGGGCTGGTGGAGCGGAGCTCGGGCCACGGGCGGGTGGCCGCAGAGCGGCGCGGTGAAAGAGGGCCACCACCGGGTGGCGGTGTGGCGTGCTGACAGGAAAAAACCCTGCGGTGGGCGGCGCTGAGGGCAGAGCGGGCCGGGGCCGCGTTTGAACAGGCGGAGGTGGGAGGGCCGCGAAGCAGCGGCGGGGCCGGGGGGCCATTGCAGGAGATAGGCGGGCCGGCGGTGGCGCGGCGGCGGAGAATAGGCTGCGCCATTTTAAATGTATGGGCAGCGGTAAAAAAATATTAAAATAATGTTTTTTGTTAATTTTTTTTTTATTTTTTCTTGTCCGTACGGCCCGTAGGAGGCCGAAAAAATTCTCCAGATGGCCTGGTGTCCAAAATGGATGAACCTTATATGGATTCTAGGGTTTTTGGGTCTTCTGGACGTAATGGTGGTGTCCGTTTGGGCCCAAAATGCCTCCAAAAATAGAGACCCCCCCAGAACCACTAAAAGGAGCCAGAAAAAGCTGAGAAACCTCCAAACCCTCGAGCGCTTCATAAAAACTCGAACAGCCGACAACAAGATGGCTCTGATACCATGTTAGAATTGCTAAACTGCAATACAACCAAGATCACCTGCATGCAAGACAGTTACAAAGAAGAAGAAGCAGACATAAGATAAAAGGATCTATGGCGGCCAAAAGGCCAGAGGAGACATCATGTTGAAAATAATGATTTCTATATTATCAACAATACTGATTACAAACTCGTTATGAAATACAAAGAGGTGATTCCTTATAAAGGAATACCGAAACCCTAAAAGGGAAACTACAAGAAAATAGAAACTGCCTAAGGTTAGCTGAAGAAAACTAGAGTGAATAGGGAAGTTACTAATTAGATCATAAAGATTTAAATTAGTAAGCTGATAGACTATTACTCTAACAATAGTAACATCAAGAAACTACAAAAATATCAAGCAAACAAGCTCAACACAGAGATTGAAATACCAAATTTGTAAGGCACTACCAAGGAACCCTTCGAACGTAGGGTCAAAATACTAGGATTAAGTAATACTAAGAGGGGGGTGAATCAATATTACAACACTTTAAAATTAAAATTATCAATTTCCAACTTAACCAGATAATTGTTGAAATGAAAAGAACATAAATACAAAACACACAACTCATAACACCATGAATTTGTTCTCGAGGAAACCCTAGCCAAGGGAAAACCCCGGTGGGGATGGTACCCAAAAATATGCACTAAAAGTATATTGTCCCTATTAGGAGACCCATCCCTGTTAGGAGCTGAATATTTCATTAGTATATTTCCCTATTAAAGGAATACAAAAAACCTGTTAAAGGTATACACTAAGCTCACTGTTCATACAATCAGAAATATGTCTTTGTTATAATGCTTTATCAAAATGAACATAAACAAGCATATTATATGATTAGGTAGTTCCAGTTGTATCTTGCATCATCATCTGTCTAATTCTTAAATCACCATGCATCTGTTCACATACATACCATACTTCACTTCTCAAAAGCACTTCATATATATACATTATTACATACCCATTCGACTCCCAAATACTTCAAAAAGTGGAACCAACACTTATAGAAAAATTAAATACAAAGTTGGTGATCATACACTATCAAAATATAGGTAATACACAATCCAAATCCAACATAGCACATTTGGATTCCATGCTACACTCCCTCAATAATTGCTACCATTCAACTACTCTGTCTCGCTGTATCACTACCTTTGCATGTCTTCAAAGATCAGTATCTTTTATTTCTGAACTCCTAAAATCAATAAAAGTTAAATGAAGGTCTATCATACCCAAAATAGATTCTTCTAATCTTGCATGTCTTCATTCAACATATATAGTGTTCGCTACCCAAAACTGTACTAATGTACCCAGTAAACTACTTTCTGGACTTAGTCATTTTTTAAGCCTTAACTGCAAAACTGTGTTTCACCCTAAGATATCATTCATAACTGATGTGGTACCATAAATGAAAACCCTAGTGTGTTTATCAACACTCCTGAATGAGAAACATTCCAACAATCTCTCCCTTTGGCATTGATGGAAACACTTAGTGAAAAATGACTAAGTGTCAATACCAAAAAATATCCACATTATACTTCTTCATCTCATGTACATATTTACTAGATTATCTTCTCCATCTTTACTCTATACATTTTTTATATCTTCTCTTCTCCCCCTTTGACATCAATGGAAACACTATACAAAAATCTAGAATATATAACAAAATTTATGCAACTACTTACCCAAAAATTTAGACCATCTTAAGCACATCTTGGAAAGAGCTTTCCAAGATATTTACTTCTTCTATCCAAGTCTTTACCAATATTTATCTCACATGAATAAATCCATTCAATGTAAAAGAAGATGTCTTTGTTTTCTTTTACTCAGTAGGCATGTTACCATTGAAAGCTAGCATTGTCTTCTCTATGTCTGAAAGGTGTATCTCAAGAATTGATAACTTAGGAGTAATTAAAATCTTCAACATACAAAATCCTCCCATAAATATCTCTTTCTCTGTCTCCAATACACTCAATTTGTCCAATATTCTAGAAAATTCTTTGTCTAACTCCAATACAGTGTGTGAGGAGGTCTCACAACTATGCATCTGTTTGTCTAGGGTCTATCTGTCCTTTGTTATGATGTCCTCAATGTTCTGAAGATGTCTGATAGGATTTACATAGTAACTATATAACTTCCTTACATGTGATACACAACTCTTTGCTTCATTCATTGTTTTTCCCAGTATGCCCAAATTGTTAGAATAACTGAGGGGGGGAGGTGAATTAGTTAAACTCAGTGCCCTCACAAAATTATCCTACAGTCCCAAATTTCTCCAGATGTATAACAAAACAATATCAAATATAAAACTCTGCTCGGTGAAATATAAACTGTGATTTTGAAACTTACTGTTAAGTTGTCTACCAAGTATTAGTAAATTAATACTATGATTACCAATCTAGGTAAATAAAATAAAGTGTAAAGTAAAATAAAAAGCCACAACATTCATACACATAGAAACATACATTTTTAATGTGGAAACCTTGCTAAGGGAAAAACCACCTGGGACCCATAACCCAAAATATTTTCACTCTTTTGAAGTGAGCTCGGTGAAGAGCCAACCCTGTTAAAGGTTAAAATGCACACTATTAAATGTGACCTTGTTAGAGGATTTAAAACTAACAGTTCTCTCTTGAACATGCATTCACTATGGGGTCAACAAGAAAACAATTAACATTATCTGAATATTCTAATAAGGATTCACTATCCCACTAGGTTAAGATATTTATCTGTAACAATGGTTAAACTGATATAGTAATGATCTGATTCAAATACAACTTTGATTTGGAGATATTCAGATCTATTTTAAGTACATAATACCTCTGATCAATTTGTTCACTTCCATTCATATCATACTTGTTCTTCTCAGTAATCCTCTTTCCTCTATTTTTCTTAGCGACATCTGTAGAATTGCACTCGATTCTATCTTTAACTAGCTTGATCATTCATGCATCAATTTTGCATGTATAATTTAGCATCTATGTGCATGTATATATGTTATTCACAAATTAATCTCTTGTCTCTTATATAGACATCATTTATCATTTAATTTTCATCCTTCAAATCTTGTGGTTTAATCTCCATCATTCAGTTTCCCACTTGATCCTTCCTCAGCAGTTGTGTTAAAAACATGTTTCAATATCTGTTGTCCGATCTTCCTTGAATTTTAATAACCGTTTGATTAAATAAAAAAAATTTAAATTTTATCTCAAAATCATCAATTTCCAGCTCAACATTTTAGTCGGCCTTGTTTTGAATTAATTGCTTAATCACTAGTCGTGTCAAAAATTCCTTACTCGGTTAATATTGTCACTCGGTATACACTGTGTTTTAATCGGTTTACACTGTCACTCAATGTATATAGAACTCTTCATTTTTATGACAACATAAACATTGTTTGTTCCAAATCTTCAGTACATAATAGATGTTCTCCACCATAATAATGCTCAAATAAGTTGACATGAATGACAATAAATTAACTGAAAATGTTTATCATCACTTCTCCAACTCGGTTGAATATCAACAAATGACTTCAAACATATAAACAGTTATAGTTCATCAATCTCTCCCTTTTGCATTGATGGAAAAATATGAAATATACAATATAATATTCCATACAACGAATACCAAACTTTTGTTCTACAATTAAAAAAATTCAGTAGTTCTCCCTAGCTTGAATATAATCTGTGTTAGTATAAACAAAATATTCATTATGCAGACTCTCCCTGCTATTTTTTCTTTTCAGCTTTTGGATCTCTCTGTAGATTATATATGTCACTCCCTTTCTCTTTTCTCCCTTGGATGGATATATATTTCCTTGATCAACTTTCTCTTCATATTTCATGACTTTATCTCCCTTTGACAACAACGCCAAAAATAAATATGCAGCTCTTCAATAGTTAAAATAAAATTTCTCTATAATTCGGTGTAGTAGGTACCTTTCAGTGTACTGATATCTCTATTTTGGTCCAAGTCATCTTTTGCATCAACATGGTTGATATTATGATTTCATGTAGGTTGATGCAACCTCCTAATCTCCTTAGTTACCAATAGAAAAGGGATGAACACCTAGTCTACCTCTGATGTACTCAAATGTATCCTTCGGTAAGGATTTTGTGAATATTTCTGCAAGATTTTATTTTAATTGTACATATTCTAGTATTACTTGTTTGTCTTATACTTGTTCCCTCAAGTAGTGATAATTTATAGATATGTGCTTTGTATTTGCATGCATCACTGGATTCTTTGAAATATTTATAGTAGTTGTGTTATCACAATAAATCATCACTGGTTTGGTGATCTCCATTTATCCATGCTATGTTAGAACAATTTGCAGCAGCAACAACATACTCTACTTTTGCAGTTGACTGTGATATGCATCCTTGCTTCTTGCTAATCCAAGTAACTAGTCTTTCTCTAATAAATAATGCTCCACTAGTAGTTCTCTTTCTGTCATCTATATTTCCAGCCCATTCAGCATCTGTATAGACTTTCAATTCAAATTTTCCTTTTCTTTTATACCAAAGTCCATAATCCTCAGTATTCTTCAAATATCTAAAAATTCTCTTAATAGTTGTCATATGTTACTCTCTGGGGTTAGCAGAAAATCTTTCAACTATTCCAGCTGCATGTTCTATATCTGGTCTTGTGTGTACAACATACATCAATTTACCAATCATAGATTTGTACAAATTTTGATTTACCTCAGGTGTCTTGTCCTCTTTTGTCACTTTGCATCCTCTCACCATAGGTGTTCTGACTGGTTTTGATTCTTCCATTCTGAATTTCTTAAGTACTTCCTTGATGTATTTTGATTGAGTAATGTATATTCCTGCAGTTTTTTGTAAAATTTGCAATCCTACAAAAAATTTGATTTGACCAAACATCGACATATCAAATTATTTCCTCATTTCATCAGCAAATGAAGTGCATAAGTTATCATTACCTCCAAAAATGATATCATCAACAAATATTTCAACAATAAGTGTCTTATCATCATTTCCTCCTTTTAAATATAAAATTTTGTTGTTTCTAGTTCTAATAAATCCAATACTTATTAGATAAGAATGCAGTCTTTCATACCATGCTCTTGGTGCTTGATTTAATCCGTATAAATCTTTGTGTAACTTACATACCATGTGTGTCTCATCAGGATCAACAAATCCTTCAAGTTGTTCAATGTATACCTCCTCTTCAAGTATTCCATTTAAAAATGTGGATTTCACATCCATCTGATATACCTTGAATCCTTTATATGCACCGTATGCAAGTAGTATCCTTACTCCTTCAAGTCTAGCAACAGGTGCAACAGTTTCTTCATAGTCAATTCTTTCTTTTTGTGCATACCCTTTTGCAAACTAATCTTTCTTTATTTTTGATTACATTCCCATACTCATTCAATTTCGTTCTGAAAATCCATTTGGTGCCAATGATATTTGTAGACACCTATAATTGGGCAGGTGTTCTCTAATCAAGCAAATCTACATTTTTCATCAAATTGATCCAAATCTCATCAAAATGGATCAAATCAATTCAAATGGATATTTATTAAATCAAATTGGAAAAAATAAATTTAAATCAAAGGATTAATTAACAATGACATCAAATGATTAAATATAAGCCTAAAGGGATTAATCAAACTATATAATTGATTTTAATCAATTAATTGTATAGTTTAAATCAAAAATAAAATCCAACCTATTCCCCTACATGGATAATTTAATTAATTGAGTGAATTAATAAATCCTAATATCTTTCAACATGAGTATGAGGAACCAAATCGATTTGAGAAAGCAAAGCACATGGATCACTCCAAATTCACAATCTCAATCACTCATTTTGAAATTTCAATCCTAATCACTCAAATTTGTCTCTTTGTCCCAACCTTTGAGACAAGCATTTAAATTGTCCCCCCATTTTAAACCCTTTGAAATCCTTTCATTCAACCAAGTCTTAATCATGATCAATTGACTCTACCCCCTACACTTGGGAAAATGCTATAAATAGAAGCCATTTTGCAAGCATAAACAATCCTAGACATTCATGAGCAATTGCATCCTTATTATAGAGAAATTTAGCAAGATCATAAGCATTTGAGAGTATATTTGATCATATTTTGAACAATTGAGATCATAATAGAACAAACTTTATTGGCAATTTGAGAGTTGTGGGCTAGAATAGGCATAATCAAACACAAATTCTCATTCTAGAACTGCCACTAGTAGAGATTAAGGATGATAGCTCTATTAGCATGCTTTAATAGAGATGCATGAGATGTTAAATGATTTATTTGTCAATTCTTAGATTAAATTATATTATTGTTTCCATAGAATTGACAGATTGCACCTTTATTTCATGAAGGTATGATGTATACATACACAATATTTTTATCACTCCGTCTCGGTACTAAAGTCCATGCATTATTTTTCTATATCTTCTCAATTCCTTCATTCATGGAATTAAACCATTCTTCATTTTCTAATGCATCTTTAACATTCATAGGCTCAAATTCACAAATTAAACAAGTATCATCTCTGAACTTACTTCTTGTGAATATGCTTTCTCTTTAATCTCCAATGATCTGATCCCATGGATGGTGTCTTCTTACATATTTAGAAAGTAAAAGTTCAGTCCTTGGTCCTTCATCATCTTCTTCAGTATCTACATTGTCTTCTAGTTCATGATCTTATGTTTTAGCATTTTCCCGGTGACAATAGTCTGTTTCTTGATAATGTTAGTCTATTGCCCAGTAATGTTAGGCATCTGCATCAATATAGTGTCAGGTTCTTCCTAGTAAACAAATCTACTATAGTCCTCTGGTTCTTTCATGTTGTCTTCATCATTTAACTCAACAAATTCATCAACTTCACATTTGCACTCTCAATGAATTTTTTAATTGACTTGTTCAAACATTTGTAAGATTTACTCTTAGTAGAATATCCAAGAAATATTCCTTCATCACTTTTTGAATCAAATTTTCCATTTCGATCATCTTTCAGAATATAGCACCTACTTCCAAATATTCCAAAATAGCTCACATCGGGAGTATGACCGTACCATAACTTATAAGGTGTTTTTTGTGAATATTTCTTCAGTTGTAATCGATTAAGTGTGTAGACTATTGTGCTAATTTATTCCCTCTAGTATGTGTTAGGAATAACAGTCCACAAGACAACTGAGAGGGGGAGTGAATTAGTTGTGATATATATGATTAAACTTTATACTTTATAAACCAAATCTACAAATGTAAATGATAACACAATAATAGACAACACCATAACACAATATTTGTTATCGAGGAAACCTGTTAAAGGTAAAACCCTAGTGGGAATTAATACCCACAAATAATGTACTGAGAGTATAGTATCCCTGTTAAAAGATATAAGACCTGTTAGGAGCTTGTTACAACATTACAGTACACAGTCCCTGTTAGGAGACAGACCCTATTAGTAGTCAAAGGAAATAGTAGGCTCACTGCTAAGGCACACTGCCCAAAGAAGGTTAAAGCCACCCTCAAGGATTTACAATCCACACAAGTGTATAAAGAAAATACACAATCAAAGAACTGTCTTCCAGTAATTATCTTTTCTTGATTAGTTCCAATGAAGTATCAAATATTATTGCATCCAAAACTCAAAAATCTTTGCAGCTTTCACACATTCCTTCTCTTCTTTTCTCTATCACACTTCTCCAGAATAATTTATCTTTCATATATACCCTTACACAATAACTTATTAGGTCAGCCAGTTAAGCTTTCCTAATACATAATTAATTAAGTTGGCCAATTAAGGCTTTCCATCATACAAATAATTATATATCCCCTTGCTAAGATACACATGGTATCTAAGACAAGTATACAACATTTATAATTCATTACATATACTTCCAGATCTGCAATTCATGCTCACAATTAATTCCACATGCTACATGTTTGAAGTCGGCCAAGAAATGAGTCTTCTCCAAAATACATGCCACAACTGACGTCATCAGTCTTCAATAAACAATAAAACTCAACCCATTACTCTAATATATGTTGGTTTTCCATCTATAATCTCGCAAGTTCTGAAATATCACCATCAGAAAGATATACCCGAAACACAGATACCTACTTTGTCTAGAATCACAGTTACAGTCCAGAAAACCAGTCTTCACCAAATGAACTGTAACATCCACATAATGTAACATAAAGTCAAGCGACCTTAGAAGTAAGGTCAACACACATCCTTATGCATATATCCAACTTTGATCATTCTGAATCATCCGTACAGTGTTCGTACACTCTTTCTAGTTAAGTAGCGAGTCTATCTTCTCCATAGAAATATATGTTGACATCAGTGACAAAACATGAATATCAACAACATGATCAGTAACCAAAACTGATATCATCCAACAATATCCCCCTTTGGCATTGATGGCAACATATGGGAAAATCCATATGCATCAACCCAAAAGCACTCTCTCTCAATACAATCTTCTCAATATCCTCAACATAAATCTCCCCAAAACAGTAGGGATTTTCTCACAGATTCCTTCCCCCTTTGGCAGCAATAGCAAAGGGTGCCATAATTCACCTGTAGTATTCTATAAGATTTATCTTTTTCAAATATTCATGTCCAATCAACTAGGTGCAAGATCACCTAAATGTACTCCAGTATTTTCTGCGATCACTCCCCCTAAGGAGTAGATCCATACATCTAGTCCAGAGAATGATATAGCTCTGAGATCCACTGGACTGATGCACATTTGTATCATTTCATTTTCACTGGGAGGGGCCATCACCCCAAGCATGCCTCTGAGATATTCAAAAGAATATTTTGGCAAAGTTTTGGTAAATATATCTGTTATATGTTCCTTTGTGCTAATATACTCCATTTTAATCTCTTTGTCTGCTACCTTCTCTCTCAAGAAATTATACTTGTTGGAAATATGTTTAGTATTTGAATGCATTACAAGATTATTTGAAATATTCACTATTATGGTGTTATCACAATGGATAACCACTGGTTCTTTCAAAATTATTCCGATGTCCTTCAACATTTGTATCATCCAAACAACTTGTGTGCAGTTTATTGCATCAACAACATACTCTAACTCAGCAGTAGATTGAGCAATACAGTTATGCTTCTTGCTCAACCAAGAAACCAACCTCTTTCCAAGGAAAAATTCTCCACCACTTGTTCTCTTGCTGTCATCTACATTACCTGCTAAGGGAAAAACCACTTGGGACCAGTAACCCAAAATATTTTCACTCGTCTAAAGTGAGCTCGGTGAAGAGCCAACCCTATTAAAGGTTACAATGCACACTATTAAATGTGACCTTGTTAGAGGATTTAAAACTACCAATTCTCTCTTTACCATGCATTCATTATGGGGTCAACAAGAAAACAATTAACATTCTTTGAATATTCTAATAAGGATTCACTATCCCACTCGGTTAAGAGATTTATCTGTAACAATGTTTAAACTGATACTTCAAATACATTTCTGATTTGCATATATTCAAATCTATTATAAGTACATAATACCTCTAATCAATTTGTTCACTTTAGTTCATATCATACTTTTTCTACTCGGTAATCCTTTTTCCTCTTTTTTTCTCGGCGATGTCTACAAAATTGCACTCGGTTCTATCTTTAACCAGCTTGATCAGTCATGCATCAATTTTTCATGTATGCTTTAGCATCTATGTGCATGTATATATGTTATTCAAAAATGAATCTCTTGTCTCTTATATAAACATCATGTATCATTTAAATTTCATCCTTCAAATTTTTTCTCTTAATCTCCATCATTCATTTTACCGCTTGATCCTTCCTCAATAGTTGTGTTAAAAAAATGTTTCAATCTCTGTCATCTGATCTTCCATCAATTTTAATAACTGTTTGATCAAATAATAAACTTTATATTTTACCTCAAAATCATTAATTTCCAGGTCATCATTTTAGTCAACCTTATTTTGAATTAATTGCTTAATCACTAGTTGTGTCGGCAATCCCTTGCTTGGTTAACACTGTCACTCGGTATACACTGTGTTTTACTCGGTTTACACTATCACTCAGTGTATACATAAATTTTTATTTTTTTGACCACATAAATATTGTTTGTTCCAAATCTTCAATACATAATAGATGTTCTCCACCATAATAATACTCAAATAAGTTGACATCAATGACAATACATTAACTGATAATATTTATCATCACTTCTACAACTCGGTTGAATATCAACAAATGATTTAAAAGATATAAATAGTTATAGTTCATCACAAGTCCCATGAAATAGACTTGCATACTACTTATAACTGTTTTCCTAAGTATTTATGTTCTACTTTTTCTTCTGCAATCTTCTCTAAGGACTCATAGTGACTGTCAAAGTCATGCAATGCCTTGTTCAAGTTCTCTACACTATCATTTCCTTGGAAAGTAAGAGGTATAGGTAGGAGTTTGTTGATGGTATCAATTTCTCTTTCCATTATCCTTGACTTTTTCTAAACTTTCTGCTCATCTCTCTCTTTCACTTTGGAAAAGGCTATGTAAGATAGCTTCATCAAATTATCCTCATCCATGCTCTCAACGTCAATGCTCAGAGTTTTATCTCCACTTGCCAACATTAAATATGAATAAATAGATACATGAGTTTCTTTTTTTACTTCAACTTTATTTACTTTTTCTTTAGCTACCTCATCTTCACTCTCTTTCTATTCTTCCTTTTGTACCACTTTTAGATCAATACTTCCTCCAATATATGCAACATTTTCAGTTTCCCTTTCAAAAGGATCACTAGCATCTTGTGAAGTGTCCAAAGACACAAGTACACTAGTAAAAAATAAATTTGGCTACTTTACATTACTGACAAATTGACTATCATCTTCAACTTCTGATGTATCATGTTTTACTTTAACTACCCTTGACAACTCACCTCTTAGAATAGATTTAGGCTTAGTAGCATTGAGAGGTGAAGACCTCTTAGGATCAATCCCCATTAGAACCATGTCTACTACCTTCTGTGTTTCATCAATCACTTCATCATATTTTCTCCTCATTATCTTAACCAGTCTTGATTTAGTTCTCAGTAATGGTTTTATATCATTCAATATCCTTTCCATATCTTTAACACAAACAACATGTAACATATCTTTAAAATGGATTGTGTTATTATTTTTTCATCTTCAATTTGTGCTAATTGATTTCTTATATATAATTTCCCATATAGATCCTCAGGTATATTGCATTCAATTTCTAATAAGTTCTTAAAAATAGGTAAATGATTGATGACAATGTCCTTAATCAAGAGTTGATAAGATGCATCATACTTCTCATAGTATCTAGTCAATGAAATAAGCTTTCCATACTCAATGATCCTCTTCTCTAGTATCTTCATATTAGGTTTCTAGATTTGTTTCACTTTTGTGCTTTTCTCTTCCACTTTCTTCTCCTCTGCTTTCTCCTTTACAAATTTTATCCTTTGTTTCTTAGGTGGAGAGTCCTGTTTAGTGGATCTAATGTTTCTCTTAGGAAATTCCTTTGGTTGATTTTCTTATGATGTCCTATTTGGTCATGTGGGTGTGGTTTTAGGTACATCAACTATAGTAGGAGGTGGACCGATAAATTTCTTTGTCTCTAGAGGTGGAAGGGCTACATGAGCAGTACACTCTTACCCAGAAACACCTTTTGTCATATTCTTCCTTACCTCTTTCATCTCCTCCTTTGTAATACCAACCTTGGATGCTAGATTTTCTACCACATTTTCTAATTTCCTTTTTGTCTTCCTTTTTTCTTTAGTCCATTCTTCCCTCATCTTTGCAGACTTATTTTCATAAGTGCCCCATCTTTCTTTGAATAGATCAATATCTTAGGATAATACATGTTCAACTTGCATAGTCAAAACCTTAGAATTGACCTCATATCCTAGAGGATAACACCATTTAATTCTTGTTTTTAATGCATCAAAGAAAACACAATCAGTTTCAACCATGAAATAAATGGTATCTCTATACTTCTCTACCAATGCCTCAAGCATCCTCATTCTTTCTCCCATCTGTCTCTGAAAATTTTTGATCATCCCAAATAGTTCACCATCAACCCATGTACTATTTTTTCTTCTATAACTTTGTATAATATGAATTATAGTGGGTTTTTTGTCCTTCCAAGCTCTAGGGTGTATACCAAGAAATTTGTGTACAATGTGGTTGTACATGTGTATCAATAATGATTTAAACCTAAATACCTTTGACTTATCCTTCTTTATCTACTTCACATTCTCCAAAAACTATTTTTCAAGTATTTCACAAAGATTGTATTTAATGTTTTCCTTTACCATTCTATATGCCATCATGACTACTCCCACAGATACCAAGTTAGGTCGGTTGTTATAGTGTAGTTTATATTCGAGAATCATAGAAACTAATCTAACATCTTGCTCAAATCTCTATTCTTCTTTGGCTCTGCTTCTTTGAATGATGATTAGATAAGTTCCTTTGATTGTCCTTATACTTTGTTGTGTAAATAAATGACACAGTTTCCCATAAACTCATCTCTACACATGATCCAATCAACTAAAAATCTGGCAATCACAGGATATAGACTATAAAGCTATGCAATCATAGATATATGTTCCATAAAATATCTACATACTCTCCCTAAGCTCACAAGAGTTTAATCTATATAATCAGGGGCTAGATGAATTTTTGATGTTTCTTTCCAATTCCTCCCCTAAGGACATTCTTGGCCATCTAGGTTAATGTAGAAATGTTAGCATCATGAGTCTCCCTAAACCTTTTCCTCACTTGGCTCCTTTACCTTCCATAACTTATCATTTTTCATATCTTCTGCTTTCCTAAAATGACTCTTAAATTCCTCTGCAATACTATTAGCATTTCCAATATTCTTCTTTACATCAATAGGTGGAGGTCCACTTCTATTCTTAGTTCCATTATACCTGCAAAACTTTTCTATGTGTCCTGATTATGACATTTGTAGCATGTAGGAGGTGGTTTATTCTTATTAATCTACAACTTACAATACTTTGGGATGTGCCCAAAGTTATTTCATTTGTAACATGTGATATTAGCTTCTGTTCCTTCTCTATTGTAATATTTCTTGGTTCTAGATTGATCAGGCTTCCTGCATTCTACCTTCTTGTGTCCATATTCATGACAATTGAAACAATAGCCAGAAAAGGAGTTGTAAGGAATTTTACCTCTGGAGTTTCTCTTACTGTGTCTGGTCTTGTTGCATCCAAAGCATCTACCTGTGAAAGGTATGATCTGTTCTTTAGGTTCTTCAAGAGCAGGTCTTTCTTCATCAGTCTTCACTTCAAATTTATCTTCTCAAGTTTTTGAACATTCAACTTGATTGAAGCCAACTCTAGTCACGTCTCCTTCAGGTTTTTGTCTATCTCTCTACTCATCAACCCTATCACTTCTCATATGAATTTTTTCAATAGGTTTCTTAGTCTCAACAAGTTCTCCCTTTATGATTTGATTGTATTTCTCTAATTCTAGATATTTTTTCTTACAGTCATCCAGTTCAATCTGCATTTGTCCCATATGAATATTAGCACCTTTTAAGGTTTCTTCAATTTTTTTTCTATCATCCTTTACTTGTTGAATCTCTTTAGACATTTGAAAGGAATTAATTTCATGATCAATCTTCAAAGTATCTTTCTCTTTTTCAAGTTGTTTTATCTTATGTGAAGTATCGTTGTCTAAATCCTCTTTTATCTTATCCATACGATCTTGTCTCTGACTCGTAGATAGTTCAAGTTGTTCTTTCATTTTATTGATGAAACCCTCTACTCTTCTCAATTTAAATTTCAAGCCACCATTTTCTCTTTAGCCTTATCAAGGTCTTCAAGTGTTGCTTCAAAGTTTTCTTCCAAACTTTCAGAATCCATCTTGATCTCCCTTAAGCTGTTAGAATTTATCTCCAAGGGCCAATAGCTCTCATACCAATTGTTAGGATTAAGTAATACTGAGAGGGGAGGGTGAATCAGTATTACAACACTTTAGACTTAAACTTGTCAATTTCCAACTTAACCAGATAATTTCTGAAATGAAAAGAACATAAATACAAAAAAAACAACTCATAACACCATGAATTTGTTCTCGAGAAAACCCTAGCTAAGGAAAAAACCCGGTGGGGATGGTACCCACAAATATGCACTAAAAGTATATTGTCCCTATTAGGAGTTGAATATTACATTAGTACATTTCCCTGTTAGAGGAATAAAAAACCCTGTTATAGGTATACACTGAGCTCACTGCTTATACAATCATAAATATGGCTTTGTTACACTGCTTTATAAAACATAAGAAAGCATCTTCTATTCTTAGGAAGTTTGAGTTGTATCTCTCATCATAAAAAGTCTAATTCTAACATCACCATGCATCAATTCATTTGTTCACATACATACCATACTTTGCTTCTCATAAGCTTGTCATATATATACATTATTACATACCCAGCTGGCTCCCAAATACTTCACAAAATGGAACCAACACTTATGATAAAAGTAAATACAAATTCAGAGATCATACACTATCAAAATATAGGTACTAGAAGATCCAAATCCAACATAGCACTTTTGGATTCCACATTACACTCCCTTAATCATCGCGAGTATTCAAGTGCTTTGTCTCGTTATATCACTGTATTTGCATATCTTCAAACATCTGTATCTTTCATTTCTGAACTCCAAAACTCAAGAGACCTTAAATAAAGGTCTATCATACCAAAAAATATCTTCCTCTAAGCTCACATGTCTTCATTCAATATATGCAGTGTTCGCTGCCCAAAATTGTAATCTTGTACCTAGTAAAGTGCATTCTGGACTTAGTCATTTTGCAAGCCTTAACTCCAAAACTGTGTTTCACCCTAAGAGATCATTCATAAATGATGTGTATCCATAATGAGAACCCTAATGTGTTCCTGAAAACTCTTGAATGAGCCACTTTCAAACACAAACATGCACTGAATAATTTTTTTTACAAAAGGAATATCATTAGTGATATAAGTACATAACCAAATGATATTTGATAAGAAATAAGGCACAAAAACTGATCACCAAGTGATCAAATCACAAGTGAAAGTCTTAAAAGTACTTCCAAGGGTTCCCACATCACTAGAACCACTCAACTAGAATGAAACGGACATGCTCCTTGATCACATCTTGATAGTCTATACATCATGATACAAGTTTCAAGGAATGAGGCTAGTCAATGACACTCGACTTTCCCAAGGAGACTAAATCAATCCTCATGTACCAAATGTAATAAGTTCATTTTAATCCCAAATGAAAAGTGAGTTAAACTAGATTATACCAAAGTGGAAAAAAAGTAGTGAATACATGGAAATGATCCCAAGAACCCAAGGTTGAATCCAAATTCAAAGCCCATAATTATAAAGACTATCAAGAACAACTCCATATTACAAATGTATAGGAATGTAGCAGGTCATAAGAATAAATATGCAAGATATTTTAATATATGGACATGACTAGAAAACATATGTGCAGGGGAAATAGATGAATGTATAGATCTATCGAAAAGGTCAATTTTACATAATTTCTCATTTTGACACCAACGTACGACTTAATATATGCTATCTCCACACCAAGGACATAATACACACTAGCTACATACATATCCAACAACATGATAAAGCATAATATCATGGAGAATTTGTAAGAACATTATGATAACACATATAATGATCCTTGAGCCAAATAATAGCTAAACATGATAAACGATCATAATCCAGTAGCCACTAGAACATGCATCAATAAAACCATCAAATCACAACATAATCCATATAATCCGCAGTTTATCATAAGTCATATAAACTAGATACCATCATAACCTCAGTAGTAATCTTGTAAATGAACACAATAATCAACTGAACTAGATGTATCTCATAATGATATCCTAACATCATAACATTACAACAATCACTAAATCACATAAAAGAATCAAGTTCAAGATGAAATCACTAAGTTCACATTGAGTCCACATAATCACAAAACTATCCTCATGAGGTCTAGCATCCCAAATCAAGTATGCAACAAGCTATAACACAAAGGTTATCACAACTAGGCATAAGAACATGAGAAACTTGTTGATGTAATGGCAAAAACTAGATCCCCCACAAGGAACCACCCTCTCATGGTTCTAACATGATCATAAAATACAAGCATATATCCATCCAAACATATGATAATATCACCTAATCACATAATGCAACAAAGAGGCATTAAGAGCCAAAATAAGGAATCCCAAGAGATCTCATCAATTGGATAGATTAATCACCACAACATAATGTCAAGGATACATCCAAAAGGACGTCATGCAGGAATAAAATTGGAGAGGCACTACAAAATCAACTAATACCATCTGAACTGAGCACCACTTAGACAAGTAGTAAATATTCTCAATAATATTTTCATATAGATTCCATACATCATCATCATCGTCGTCATCATCATCAAACTATACCATAGAATTGAAAAAGGAACTTAGCAAAATCATCACCAAACATAAATAGAGATTCAACTTCACCACTATAATCATATCTAGAACACAAGTGGAATACTATACATATAAATAAATATCTTGCACACCAAGGGAATTTTAAGTGTGTAATATATAATCTAAATTATACCCACAAAGGTGACTTCCACCATGATTCATAATATCCATTCTGAACTAACTAGTTTGAATACATATGGACCCAGCACAATCAAGGTATCAACATGTTTGTTAATATATCATCAATGCTCCATCATTCCACCAACACTTCATCCTTCTAGAAATTCTACCTAGTGCAGGAGCACCTCTAGAGACAACACTCATGGAATTCCATGAGTCTAAAGACATCTAAATAGGAGTCAATTTAAGGGTGTTTGTAATAAGGACCCAATTTTGTAAGGTCACTGACATGAGTATCACACATAAGCCCTCATGGTCAAATTGGTCAAAATAGGTCCATGATAGGGTACGATTGATATTGTTAAGTACTTAGGGTATTTTGGAATTCAAAATGAACCAGTTGGTCAAGATCACAAAAGGCCTAGATACATTATGAAGACATTTGTAAAATTTTCACCATCAGAATAACTTACCCCGATGAAGCCATCGGGAATTGACATGAATCCAAACATGCAATATCAATGAATCAAGGATCATTTTATGTTACTCTGATGTAGTGATTGGGAATCAACATGATGCAAAATGTGCTACTCAATGGAACATGCTATCTTGGTTATTGGTGTGTGTTATGTCAATGAAGTGATCAGGGATTGATAAGTCTGGAAATGAGCTACCCCAATGGAACATGCTATTTTGATGATCAGTGTGTGTTACATCGATGAAGTGACTAGGGATCTCCATGAATTGAAATGTGCTAACTCGATTCCTGATGAAGCCATTGGGATTCAACATAACTAGAATTCTATTTGGCTAATGAAGAGATGATGTCTTCGGGTTGACCTATGCTTATGTGTCTATTCATCATCTATAATGGTTTCCAGCCTTTGGAATTCTACTTTGGGTGTTAGAAAGAAGAAAATGTGAATGGTTTGGGAAATTGAGTAAGAAGTTATAAGTCATGTCCCACACCTAGAAAATCAAGCAGAGAGGAAAAAATAAGTTGGCGTAATAAGATTGTATGGACTCTTACAACAAATTGGAAATAAAAAATAGTTTTTGATAGATTTAAATGCAGTGTTGATTGGTTTTCATTTAAAATTGTTTGAAATCACTGTAAAATGTTGTAATACTATAATTTGATGCCTGCCAAATCCACTTGATTACATTTTACAGGGTTTTTGATCTCTGATTTTGTGAATTTCCTAAAGACAAAGTTGAAGTTCTTAGATATTTTTATGAGATTTCATATGATTTGAGGCCATTCCACTTTATGTACCTATTTTTTCTTATGGAATGGACCTCTAATGATTGTATTATAAATATACTAACATTCTTTATGTAGTTGTGAAGGAGTTTATGGGTGATCACTCAAGTTGGTGAAGAGAGCATGTGAGAGAGGTGCGTGGAATGAAGGCACTGGTTAAGTTGATTTGGGTTTGGGACACAAATTGAGTCTTTGGGTGAAGTATACCTACTTGGAAACTAGTGTGTCTTGAGGGTTATATAGTCCATTTGGGAAGATTACAAGAGATAATCAGTTGAAGTGTCTAGTGGATAGATACCTCTACATCACTACCACCCAAACTTCAACCTTCGAACAAGTCTTCCATCAACACTTCATCCTTGAAACAATTTTGACATTAATGATAACCACCAAAATGTCATCCTTACAAAGTTTTTGACATCATTTAAAACCAACAGGACATTTTCAATAGTTCTAGAACTACATCAGGCATGGATAACGATTCTGAAACTATTGGAAATTTCCAAAAACATATTTTTCCTTTATGTGATGTAAAACTCTAAATGTTAATTCAAAACTCAACAAAGTGCCAATGGATTTTTTTTTTGTGGTCTTGAAGTTTATCAAGCATTAGTAAATACAAAATTCCTATTTCTTTATAGTTAGGAAGATTCAGTCAGGATTTGCATGTTAGATTGAACCATGTAGGGTCTAAATGACATCATTGAATGGTGCTGGAGCACACCTAGCTCAAACCCCTAGCTCTTTATTTCTGGCATGTACTGACTCTAGCCAAATCCAAAGAGTGTGTGTGTGGACCTTAGAAGGTCATTTGTTTTATTTCCCTAAGAAGGATATGACTAGGTCAATCCATGTCTAGTTAGGTTGCTTAGTTGGTTTCTTTTTTCGTGTGTGTGTGAAGTAGTTTGTAAGCCTCTGGAAATCCAACCAAGGCATCAGGAACCTTGGATAAGCTGCTTGGTATCACTGGAATTCGACCTAAACTAGTGTCTAGCAGCTCGGCCTACACTGGAGCTCAGTTTTGCATTACTGTTGCTCTACAATATTCCGTTAATGGCCCATGAAAAGCAGATCTTGTCTTTTATGGACAGTATGGTTACTTGTAATGGTTCCTGAAGAGATTCTTGTGAATAAGTAGGAAGTTAGGGTTTTTTCCTATGAGAGGATGGTCACTAATAACATCAAAGCCTTCATTTTAGAGATCTAGAAGGGAGATATTGAAGAAGACGAGAAGCTACAGGAAAGTTAGAGATTTGCAGATTATTGTATTGTTTTGTTTTATTTTTAGTAATGAGAAGTTGCAGGTTGTGTGTTTAGTGGATATCAAGTTTCTTTGTGGTTCCTTTTGCATGCAAGTAGATTAGTTACTTTATTTTCTATTTTGTAAGCTGTTAGTTCTTCACCCGTCCTGGGTTGTAACCATTAATGGCCCCTCAAGGTTCTTGAATCCATGGTGAGAGTCATGTGTTGGGATGGAGCTCAAGAGGAGCCCTTGTACATAGTTTCCCTTTTGTTTTTGGTAGGAGTAGCAACAGGTATGAATCTGGAGATCTTACCCTAGGTGATCTTAGTAATAGTCTGGCTAGGGAAGAGAATGAAAGCAATGTTCTAAAAACATTGATTGAGTGATCAGAATGAATATATATGTGTAGGTTCAGTGTGGAGATGAATAGCATGTCGATGGGGACCGAGTCTTGAAGGGGAGGTAAAGCTGATAGTGAATTAACTCAGGTTAGGGTTGTGAATACCCTAAGAGATGTAGGAGGAAGATCTTAGAGTAGAGCCAAGATGGTTTTGTAGCAACAACAAGACTTTCATCCACGTCAGATTGGTATCAGATCCTAAATTGATTGGGCTTGTGGTAAATGTTCCAGCCAGCAGTATCAGTAAGTGAAAGCAAGATGGTCACCAATCAAAATATTGCAAAGGAAGTAGATGAGAAGAAGAGAGTGATAGAGGATCAAAGGGAAAGGAGTAGACTCCTAGAAGAAGCCCTGGATGAGATGAAGGTAAAACTTCAAGAAGTTGCAAATGCAACTAAAAGTAGAGATGGAAATGAAGTCAACAGTAACAAAGGGAAGCAGAAAGTTGATGAAGAAGACTTGATACCTGGACCAGACCCTCCCATGAATGAGGATCCATTTTTAAAAGCTCTTAGAGCCCTAGGAGGCAAAAGTATTGAAGAAATTCCATTCTTTAATGGAAAAATGGGCAGTGAACTAGTTGTGGAATGGATAGAAGGTATTGAGAATCATTTTGAATGTGAGGGCATAACTAAAGCACAGAAGGTAAAAGTTGCAAAGTCAAGGTTAAGAGGTTCACCATTAACATGGTGGAAATACCTACAATAAGAGAGGGAGAAGATGGGTAAGCATCCAATTTCAAATTGGAAGGCCATTTTAAACAAGGTAAAGGAGCAATAAATACCTAAGGATTATGAAATCTAGTTACACAAGAAGAGACACAGTTTGAAGAAAAAAGATTTGGATGTGGCTACGTATACTGAAGAATTCCAGAATTTGTGCTTGAGGTCAAGAGTCCAAGAGGATGAGAATATCAAGGTGGTTAGATATCTTGGAGGCCTAAAATGGAATATCCAAGAGGAAATCAGTTTGTGGACTCCTACAACCATCCATAAGTGTTTCCAACTTGCATTGAAAGTGGAAGAGAAGAACAAAAAGAAATCAGAATCAAACTTTAGAGGAAGAGGAAGAGGTGGAGAAGGAAGAGGACAAGGAGGCTATGGTGGAAGGGGATCGGATTCAAGGTAGAAAATTGAGAAAAAGCTTACTAAAAATCAGGAAGGAAACTCAAATAGAGGATGTTTCAATAGAGGTAGAGGCTCTAACACTAGTTGGAGAGGATGGAGTAGAAACAATCAAGGAAGAGGAGCATCCTACTTTGCCACCATGAAGTGCTACCATTGCAATCAGCTAGGACATCCTACCTATAGGTGTCTTGAAAAAGGTTCTACTTCTCAAGGAGGTGGAAAGAGAGTTAACTATTTCCAAGAAGAATCAAGTTGCAGCAGAAATCCATCTGACATACCTTTAGAATCAGAGGAAGGTGAGGTCCTCATGATCAAGAGGACATTGATCAGAGATCCAAGCAAAGGAGAACCAAGCCAAAGAAGGGAACTCTTTAGAGTAAAGTGCAAGATCATAGGAAAGGTGTGTAGAGTCATTATTGATTCAGGCTCAACTGATAATATCATTAGTGAAGAGGCAGTCACCAAGTTAAATTTGAAAAGGATTCCACATGACAACCTATACAAGGTTACATGGCTAAACAAAGGACAACATGTGTTTGTAGGAGAATAGGCATGGGTAGAATTCACCATTGGCAAGTATAAAGATAGAGTTCTATGTGACATTCTTCCCATGGATGCATGCCACCATCTACTTGGAAGGCCATGGTAATTTGATAGGAAAGTCATGCATGATGGAACCAAGAATGCATATTCATTGAAGAAAGATGGGGTGAATTTCAAAATTCAGTCCCTGATAGAAGAAGGAGAGATGAAGACATCAAGTCCAAGTGTGCTCATGGTTGGTGAGAAGGATTTCTTGAAGAATCTAGGAGAAGGAGAAGGAGTTGGATTTGCTTTAGTATTGAAGCCAAAAGATGAAGTTGTTGTTATGAAATCAGAAATACCAAATGAGGTAAAAGAAATACTTGAAGAGTATAGAGATATTGTGAATGATGGCCAGCCCACTCTCCTACCTCCTAAGAGACTTGTTAGCCACAAGATTGAATTCATACCAGGTGCTACCTTACCCAAAAAATCTTCCTATAAGATGACCCCTCAACAAAATGAGGAGATAGCCAAGCAAATCAGAGAGTTATTAGACCAAGGCCTAATTAGAAAGAGCATAATCCCATGTACAGTCCCTACTATTTTAGCACCTAAGAAAGGAGGAGCTTGGAGACTTTGTACTGATTCTAGAGCCATTAATAGAATCACCATTAGGTATAGATTTCCAACACCCAGAATTGAAGACCTAATGGATTGTTTAGGGGAGGCAAAGTACTTCAACAAGATTGATCTTAAGAGCAGCTACCACCAAATCAGGATAAATGAAGGAGATGAATGGAAGACAACCTTCAAAACTAAAAAAGGTTTGTATGAATGACTTGTAATGCCATTTGGTTTGTCTAATGCTCCCTCAACTTTTATGAGGCTTATGAATGAGGTATTGGTAGAATGCATTGGTAAATTTGTTGTTGTCTACCTAGATGACATTTTAGTTTTCAGTAGAACTAAGGAGGAGCATATTAGACATTTGAAAATTGTTTTCAAGAAATTTCATGATGAAAAGCTAAGGATAAATTTGGAGAAGTGTGACTTCATGAAGAAGGAACTTGTATATCTCGCCTTTGTTTTGTCACAGGGTAACCTCAAAATGGACCAAGAAAAGGTGGATGCCATTCTAAGTTGGCCTACTCCCAAGGGTGAAAATGAGGTGAGGAGTTTCCATGGTTTAGCTCAGTATTACAGAAAGTTCATTAGACATTTCAGTGGGATTTGTACACCTATGTTAGACACCATCAAAGGTGGGATGAAGATAAAGTTTCAATGGACACCACAAGATGAGAAAGGGTTTGAAACACTCAAGGAGAAGATAGCAGAGCTGCCTACTCTAGTTCTTCCAAGATTTGATAATATTTTTACAGTAGAATGTGATGCAAGTAATGTGGCCATTGGGGCTTTCATAAGCCAAGAAGGAAGACCAGTAGCTTTCAATAGTGAGAAGCTAAATGATGCAAAGAAGAAGTACTCTTCTTATGACTTAGATTTATATGCTCTAGTCCAAGCACTCAAGAAGTGGAGGCACTACTTGTTGCCAAAGGAGTTCATAGTATATACTAATATCCAAGCTTTCATTTTCCTTAACTCTCAAGAAAAGCTTAACAAAAAACACATCTACAAGCCTACACTTTCAATATCAAGCATAAAAAGGGAGTACAGAATAAGGTTGCTGATGCATTAAGCAGAAGGCTGCTCATAGTCCAAGAAGTTTAGTTACAAAGCATAGGTATTGATAGCTTCAAAGACCTATATGCTGAAGATGAAGATTTTTCTCAAATCTACAAGGTGGGCAGGGAGTTTAAAAACAACTTTCATGGTGAGTTTTCTGAATATACTTTGCAGAATGATTTATTGTTTAAAGGAGGTCAAATTTGTGTTCCTAAAGGATCTATGAGAGAGAATTTGATTCAAGAAAAACATAATGGAGCACTTAGTGGTCATTTTGGAGTCAGTAAGACTCAAGAGCTAGTCACTAGGTTCTATTTTTGGCCTAGAATGAATAGAGATGTTAGACAATATGTTGAAAGTTGTGTAGTGTGTCAAAAAGAAAAGGGAACATATTCCAATGCAGGTCTTTATCAGCCACTTCCAATCCTAACCAGACCATGGGATTGCATAAGCATGGATTTTGTAGTTGGTTTGCCAAGAACAAGATAGAGATATGACATTATTTATGTTGTTGTGGACAAATCTAGCAAGATGGCTCATTTCATACCTTGCAAGGATATTCATGATGCTTGTAACATTGCTCAGTTGTTTTTCAGTGGAGTGGTGAGGATCCATGGACTCCCACTTAGTATTGTTTCAGAAAGGGACACCAAATTCATGAGCCATTTTTGGAAGACCTTATGGCAAAAGCTTGGCACTAACTTATCTTCTGGATCTGCATATCATCCACAGATAGATGGCCAAACAAAGGTGGTAAATAGGAGTCTTGGTAACTTGCTGAGATCCCTCACAAAGGAGTATGCTCAAGCATGGGACCAACTCATTAGACAAGCTGAATATACATACAATGATACAGTGAACAAATCAACTAGTAAGAGTCCTTTTGAAATTGTTTATGGATTTCACCCAAGGGGGATTTTTGCGCTTAGAGAATTGAAGGAAGGAATGCATGGTAGTGGATATGCTAAGGATTTTTCTCATTCAATGAGGGAAGTACATGAAAGTGTGAGAAAGAACTTGATTGAAAATGTTGAAAAGGTAAAGAAAAAGGTGGATGCAACCAAGAGGGATGTTTGGTTTCAGGTTGGAGACTTTGTGATGGTAAACTTGAACAAACATAGGCTGCAAAAAGGTTTTCCTCACAAGCTATAGATGAAGAGGCTAGGTCCATGTAAGATACTTGCGAAGTATGTAAACAATGCATACAAGGTGGAGCTTCCTGAAGACATTGGGCTATCACCAATTTTCAACATTGCAGATTTGATAGCATACAAAGGACCAATTCAAGATGTTGATCAGAACCTTCAAGAGGTAATACAAGAGGTAAAATATATGAAATTAACCCCTATTCCATCTTTGACAGCTGAAAAGATACTAGACTAAAGGGTCTACAAGAAGACTAGGAACAAAGACTACATGGAGCACCTTGCCAAATGACATGAAAAAGAAGATGTTGATGCTACTTGGATCAGAGAAACATCAGTCAAGAGGTTGGGCATTGATCCAAGGATGGATTAAACTTTTTTTTGTCTGGAGGAGTATGGTGCAGGAGCACACCTAGCTCAAACCCCTAGCTCTTTATTTCTGGCATGTACTGACTCTAGCCAAGTCAGGAGAGTGTGTGGACCTTAGAAGGTCATTTGTTTTATTTCCCTAAGATGGATATGACTAGGTCAATCCATGTCTAGATAGGTTTCTTAGTTGGTTTCTTTGGTTGTGTGTGTGTGAGGTAGTTTGTAAGCCTCTGGAAATCCAACCAAGGCATAAGGAACATTGGATAAGTTGCTTGGTATCACTGGCACTCGACCTACACTGGTGCCTAGCAGCTCGGCCAACACTAGAGCTTGGTTTTGCATTACTGTTGCTCAGAAATATTCCATCATAACGACCTGTGAAAAGTGGATCTTGTCTTTTATTGATAGTATGGTCAGTTGTAACGGTTCCTGAAGAGATGCATGAAAATAAGTGGGAAGTTAGGTTTGTTTCCTATGAGAGGATGGTTACTAATAAAATCAAAGCCTTCATTTTAGAGATCTAGAAGGGAGAGATTGAAGAAGAGGAGAAGCTACAGGAAAGTTAGAGATTTTCATATTATTGTTTTGTTTTGTTTTGTTTCTAGTAATGAGAAGTTGCAGGTTGTGTGTTTAGTGGATATCAAGTTTCTTTGTGGTTCCTTTTGCATGCAAGTAGATTAGTTACTTTATTTTATGTTTTGTAAGCTGCTAGTTCTTCACCCATTCTCGGTTGTAACCATTAATGGCCCCTCGAGGTTCCTGAATCCATGGTGAGAGTCATGTGTTGGGATGGAACTCAAGAAGAGCCCTTGTACATAGTTTCAATTTTGTTTTTGGTAGGAGTAGAAACAGGTGTGAATCTGGAGATCTTACCCTAGGTGAGCTTAGTAATAGTCTCTCTAGGGAAGATAATGAAAGAAATGTTCTAAAAACATTGATTGAGTGAGAAGAATGAATCTATGTGTGTAGGTTCAGTGAGGAGATGAATAGCATGTCGATGAGGACTAAGTCTTGAAGGTGAGGTAAAGCTGATAGTGACTTACCTCAGGTTAGGGTTGTGAATACCATAAGAGATCTAGGAGAAAGATCTCAGAGCATGGCCAAGCTGGTTTTATAGTAGCAACAATAATTATGTCCACTTCATTAAACTTTTTGTTGAACATGAAAGACAATTGAGAGCGGGGGGGTGAATCAACTATCCACAAAATTAAATTAATTCCACCAAACATATTTTAAACCATAATAGAAGAAAGATGTAAACATGAAAGAAAAATAGTCTCAAAATACATGAAACACCATATTTACGTGGAAAACCCTATTAAGGGAAAAACCACATATAAGATTATTCTCAAATATATGAACACTTGTTAGGGTGACACTAGTTAAGGTGATTTTTATAGAGAAACACTCACTTCCAAAGGGCTCACTACTTGAAGAAGAGGGCTCACTATCAGAGGGATTATTGCTTGGAAGAAGAAGGAAAAAAGAGAAAACATCCACCACTGATGCAAAAAAACTCAACCAACTGATCTGTAGATACCTTTAGCTCACTGCTGCTAGTAGCTAACACAAAAATATTTGTATTGTCCTCAAACACTCTTCATAGCAACTCAAACATCCAAGGAGATATATCCTATTCCATGCACTCTCTTCAAATAAGTACACACTTGTATGAAATTCACACAAGTATATATAAATGCCACACTCTCTCCATTATGATTTAACCTTTATTTATACCAATCCATAATTTGTGAAGTCTCCTAGTGTCATATAGGAAAGTAGATGAGTATAATTTGAATTAAGTTAGAACTAAACATTCTGACAATGGGGAGGAATGAGAAGTTGACCACACTATTTCATAGCTAGGACCAAAATATTATAATACACATTACATTCCATTTACATTCGCCAAGAAAAAAGAAATAAAAAAAAATACCTAAGGTTGGAAAAACCTAGAGAAAGAATACCATTGATTTTGAAACCAAGTCTCTGAAGCCAAAAATCTAATGTTATCTAAAATTAATGAAGCTAAGGACATTAATAAATCATTTCTACAAGTGCACCATAAAAAATATCATGTGGAAAAATATAAAGCATGCACTAGAGACCACTGTTAGTCACAACTATACACAAATAAATGCCAATTCTATTGTAGTTCATTCCAAACCATAAAACCTTGAAATAAACATATACAAGTAGTCTTCAATAACATATCAAAATCTTAGAAAAATATTCATAACATATAGGATATATAAAGAAAAATACTAACCGTTGGTTTTAAGTAAAGTAGATGCTAAGGACAACAACAATAAGTTGACATCAATAAAAACCATACCAACTTATCAATTACTCAACCAACTCACTATACTCAATTCTACAACATTATTGAACCTTCAAGTATTGTGTGCTACTATATTACATAATTTATGAACTAAATTGGGACTTCTCATTGTTCTTAAGCCATGTCACCACCCAACTTATACCAAATTTCAATATCTTCTAAACCTTCTTCTAACATGGGTATGTGCAAGATCACGAGGGGCCAAACTATGCCCTTAAGTGGCAATGAAAAATCAGAAAATCAGAGTTAGTCAACTTGAAGTGAAAATTTGAACTATCTGTCAACCTAATATCAAAAAGTTATAAGAATAGAATTTGTAGGAAATTGAATTTAGTTTCTAAACTAATAGGCATTTTCTGAAAAAAAATTAATATGATTGGTGAAAAGTATACATTTCAATGCAGTATTACAAAACATTTAGGAAACAAATAAGAAGTAGGTGTATGTCTAACCACCTTAATCATAATCAAATGATAATATTTTTTTTATAAGAGTTTATATGTAAGTAGTAGACTCATGCCCAGATGTGACGCATATTTTTTTGTAATTTTATTAAAAAATAATAATTAATTATGATTTTTTTGCTACAACATTTTCAGAATTAAAAAACTCTTGTGTCTGCCACCTTAACTCATTGAAAAATTTACAAAATTCAAAAAAAAAAAGAATTCCCTTATAGTAGGCGAAGCATAGAATGTGACGCAATTTTCAGATTTCAAAAATGTTATACCATTTGAAAGTTATAGTTGTTTTTCAATCAGTATATTAATCAACACTTTAGAGTTAACTCAATTAGAAAATAACTAATAATTACATACTGAATTCTAAATTTGACAGCAATTATATCGATAGAAAGCTGATAATCTCTTTAAGATACCCTTTTTGTTTCATCAAATTTGGGTGAAAAAAAGTCGTCAGCTACATGGTCGAAGTCTGGAACTCAGAGAAACAGGGGAAAAACACATTTTTGTGACATTTTTAGAGTTGACCATGTAGGTTTGGTGTACAAAGCAATACCGAGCCTAATCGGGTAGCCGAAAATGACGACAAAATTTTGAATTTTAAAGTTTCCCTCCCCTTTCTCCCTCTTAAATTTTTTTCCCTCCCCTTTCTCCCTCCTATATTATATATCAAAAATTATATATTAGATTATGTATTATATATATTAAATATTATATAATAGATATTTTACATTAAATATTTTATAATATATATTAATACTAAATGTTACATTATATATATCATATATTATATACTATTTTATATATTATATATTATATATTAATATGTATTTTACAATATATCACTTAATATCTTCATATTTAAATTGTATGTAATATATATATATATATAGTAAAATATATATATTCAATATGATATGTATTATATATTATATATTAAATATTGTTGTATATATAATAAAATAAAGTATAGTATATATAATATATATTAATAGGACATATTAATATATAGGTTAATTACACAGGTATAAAGCATCCAAAAGGTTTCCAAAGGGGTCATAGAGGGTTCCTAGGGGTCCTAACGCATGATAAGGTGTACTAGGACCCCTTAAGTCCCTCTGTAACAGAAAGGGACACATTAGAACACTAATGTGTGTCCCAAGGGGTCGTACAACCCCTTGGGACACACTTGAGTGTTGAAATGTGTCGAAAGGGGTCATGGGGACTTCTTAGGGGTCCTAACGCATGAGAAGGTGTACTATGACCCCTTAGATCCCTCTATGATCCCTGGGGACACATTAGAACACTTAAGTGTGTCTGAATGGATCGTAGAAACTATTGTGGTACACTTGAGTGTTCAAATATGTCGAAAGGGGTCATGGGATCTTCTTAAGGGTCTTAATGCGTGAGAAAGTGTACTAGGACCTGTTAGGACCCTCTTTGACCTTGGGAACACACTAGAACACTAGAGTGTGTCCCAAGGGG
The DNA here is from genome assembly GCA_018584345.1 of Thuja plicata. Taxonomy (NCBI): domain Eukaryota; kingdom Viridiplantae; phylum Streptophyta; class Pinopsida; order Cupressales; family Cupressaceae; genus Thuja; species Thuja plicata. The sequence goes on along the minus strand of MU227808.1, from coordinate 222,676 downwards.
TCCTACAATATCTTGGTATACACTTGAGTTTTCCAATGTGTTGAAAGGGCTCATAGGGTTTTCCTAGGCATCCTAATGCATGAGAAGGTGTACTAGGACCCCTTAAGTCCCTCTTTGACCCCCGGGGACACATTAGAACACTCAAGTGTGTCCCAAGGGGTCCTACAACCTCTCAAGACACACTTGAGTGTTCCAATGTGTCAAAAGTGGTCATGGGGACTTCCCACGACCCGTTTTGAAATATTAGAACACTCAAGTGTGTCCCAAGAGGTTGTAGGACCCCTTGTGACACAATTGAGTGTTCCAATGAATTCAAGGGGTCAAAGAGGGAAATAAGAGGTCCTCGTACACCATATCACAGTTGTAGGACCCCTAGGAAGTCCCCATGATCCCTTTCGACATATTGGAACACTCAAGTGTGTCCCAAGAGGTCGTAGGGCCCCTTGGGACACACTTGAGTGTTCTAATGTGTCCCCGGGGGTCAAAGAGGGTCCTAAGGGGTCGTAGTACACCTTCTCACATGTTAGGACCCTAGGAAGACCCCATGACCCCTTTCAACACATTGGAACACTCAAGTATATCCAAAGAGTTCGTATGACCCCTTGGGACACAATTATGTATTCCAATGTGTTAAAAGGGGTCATAGGGTCTTCTTAGGGGTATTAACATGTGAGAAGGTGAACTAGGACCCCTTATGACCTTCTTTGACCCCTGGGGACACCTTGGAACACTCACATGTGTCCCAAGGGGTCGTACAACATCTTGGGATACACTTGAGTCATCCAATATGTCGAAAGGGGTCATGGGGTCTTCCTAGGGGTCCTAACGCGTGAGAAGGTGTATTAGGACCCGTTAGGTCCTTTTTTGACCCCTGGGGACACATTAAAATACTCAAGTGTGTCCCAAGGGGTGATAAAACCTCTTGGGACACAATTGAGTGTTCCAATGTGTCAAAAGGGGTCATGGGGATTTTCCATGACCCCTTTTGAAACATTGGAACACTCAAGTGTGTCCCAAGAGGATGTAGGACCCCTTGGGACACAATTGAGTGTTCCAATGTGTCCTTGGGGGTCAAAGAGGGTCCTAATGGGTCCTAATACACCTTATCATGTGTTAGGACCCCTACGAAGACCCCATGACCCCTTTTGAAATATTTGAACACTCAAGTGTGTCCCAAGAGGCCGTAAGACCCCTTGGGACACAATTGAGTGTTCCAATGTGTCCCCAAGGGTCAAAGAGGATCCTAAGGGGTCCTAGTACACCTTCTCATGTGTTAGGAGCCATAGGAAGACCACATGACCCCTTTTGAAACATTGGAACACTCACGTGTGTTCCAAGAGGTTTTAGGACCCCTTTTGACACATTGGAACATGCAAGTGTCTCCTAAGATTTTGCAGGACCCTTTGGGACACACTTGAGTTTTCTAATGTGTCTCTATGGTTCAAAGAGGGACCTAAGGGGTCCTAGTACACCTTTTCACACACTAGGACCCCTAGGAAAACCCCATGACCCCTTTTGACATATTGGAACACTCTAGTATGTCCCTAGAGGTTGTACAACCCCTTGGGACACACTTGAGTTTTCTAATGTGTCCCCGTGGGTCAAAGTGGGACCTAAGGGATCCTAGTGGACCTTCTCATGCATTAGGACCCCTATGAAGACCCCATGACCCCTTTCAACACATTGGAACTCTCAAGTGTATTCCAAGAGGTTGTATGATCCCTTGGGACACCCTTGAGTGTTCCAATGTGTACCCAGGGGTCAAAGAGGGTCCTAGTACACCTTCTCACATGTTAAGATCCCCAAGAAGACCCCATGACCCTTTAGACACATTGTAACACTCAAGTGTATCCCAAGAGGTCGTAGGACCCCTTGGGACACACTTGAGTGTTTTAAAGTGTCGAAAGGGATAATGGAGTCTTCTTAGGGGTCCTTATACATGAGAAGGTGTACTAGGACCCCTTAGGACCCCCTTTGACTCCTAGGGACACATTGGAACACTCAAGTGTGTCACAAGGTCTCCTATTACCTCTTGGGACACACTTGAGTGTTCCAATATATCCAAAGGGGTTAGGGGAAGTCCCCATGACCTCTTTTAACACATTAGAACACTCAAGTCTGTCCCAAGGGGTCCTATGACCTCTTGGGACACAATTAAGTGTTTCAATGTGTCAAAAGGGGTTATGAAGAATTCCTAGGGGTCCTATGACCATGATAATGTGTACTAGGACCCCTTAGGACCCTCTTTGACCCTAGGGGACACATTGGAACACTCAAGTGTGTCCCAAGGGGTCCTACAACCTCTTCGGATACACTTGAGTGTTCCAATATGTCAAAAGGGGTCATGGGGTCTTCCTAGGGGTCCTAACATGTGAGAAGGTGTACTAGGACCCCTTAGGTCCCTCTTTGACCCTCGGGGCCACATTAGAACACTCAAGTTTGTCCCAAGGGGTCCAACGACCTCTTGGGACACACTTGAGAGTTCTAATGTGTCAAAAGGGGTCATAGGGACTTCCCATGACCACTTTTGAAACATTAGAATACTAAATTGTGTCCCAAGAGGTTGTGGGAGCCCTTGGGACACAATTGAGTGTTCCAATGTGTTCCCAAGGGTTAAAGAGGGTCCTAAGGGGTTCTAGTACACCTTATCACAGTTGTAGGGCAGCTAGGAAGTCCCCCAAACCCCTTTCAATACATTAGAATAGTCAAGCATGTCCCAAGAGGTTTTAGGACCCCTTGGGACACACTTTAGTGTCCTAATGTGTCAAAAGGGGTCATAGGGGACTTCCCATTACCCCTTTCAACACATTGGAATTCTCAAGTGTGTCCCAAGAGGTCATAGGACCCCTTGGGACACACTTGAGTGTTCTAATGTGTCCTTGAGGGTCAAAGAGGGTACTAAGGGGTCCTAAAATACCTTCTCACATGTTAGGACCCCTAAGAAAACCCCATGACCCCTTTTGACACTTTGGAACACTCAAGTGTGTCCCAAAAGGTCATAGGACCCCTTTGGACACACCTGAGTGTTCTAATGTGTCAAACAGGGTCATGGGGACTTCCTAGGGGTCCTACAACCATGAGAAGGTGTACTATGACCCCTTAGGACCCTCTTTAACCCCCAAAGACACATTAGAACACTTAAGTGTGTCTCGAGGGGTCCTACGACCTATTAGGACACACTTGAGTGTTCCAATGTGTCGAAAGAGGTCATGGGGACTTCCTAGGGTTCCTACGACTATGATAAGGTGTACTAGGACCCCTTGGGACCCTCTTTGACCTCCAGGGACACATTGAAAAACTCAAGTGTGTCCCAAGGGGTCCTACGACCTCTTGGGATACACTTAGAGTGTTATAATGTGTTGAAAGGGATCATAGGGTATTCCTAGGGGTCCTAATGTATGAGAAGGTGTACTAGGACCCTTGAGGTCCCTCTTTGACCCTCGAGGACACATTAGAACACTCAAGTGTGTTCGAAGGCATCCTACAACCTCTTGGGACACACTTGAGTGTTCTAATGTGTCAAAAGGGGTCATTGGGACTTCCCATGACCCTTTTTTAAACATTGGAACACTTAAGTGTGCCCCAAGAGGTCGTAGGACTCCTTGGGACACAATTGAGTGTTCCAATGTGTTCTCGGGGGTCAAAGAGGGTCCTAAGGGGATGTAGTACACCTTATCATAGTCGTAGGATCCCTAGGAAGTCCCCATGATCCCTTTCAACAGATTCCAACACTCAATTGTGTCCCAAGGGGTCGTAGGACCCCTTGGGACACACTTGAGTATTCTAATGTGTCAAAAGGAGTCATGGGGACTTCCCAAGACCCCTTTTGACACATTGGAACACTCAAGTGTGTCTTGAGAGGTTGTAGGACCCCTTGGGACACACATGAGTGTTCCATGTGTCACCGGGGGTCAAAGAGGATCCTAAAGGGTCCTAGTATACCTTCTCATGCATTAGGACCCCTAATAAGACCTCATGACCCCTTTCAACACATTGGAA
>MU227808.1:177880-212261 GCA_018584345.1 Thuja plicata | reverse complement strand
GGTGGATTTGAAGAGTGGCTACCACCAAATTAGGATTAGGGCTGGAGATGAGTGGAAAACTGCATTTAAGACCAATGAAGGCTTGTATGAATGGAGGGTGATGCCCTTTGGCCTATCCAATGCCCCTGGCACATTCATGAGGCTCATGAATGAGGTTCTTAAACCATTTCTTGGAAAATTTGTCATAGTATACCTTGATGACATCCTTATCTTTAGCAAACATAAGGAGGAAAATTTGGAACATCTTAATTTGGTCCTAAAGAGATTGCATGAAGAGAAGATTTTCATAAATTTGGAGAAATGTGTTTTTATGCAGGAAGAACTCATATATTTGGGATTTGTAGTCTCAGGAGGAAACATCAAGATGGACCCTGAGAAGGTAGAAGCCATCTTGAATTGGCCTTCTCCTAGGAAAATGATAGAAGTCAGGAGCTTTCATGACATGGTATCTTCTTACAGAAAATTCATAAGGAATTTCAGTCAGATGTGTGCTCTTATCCTTGAAAACATCAAAGGTGGACAGAAGTTTGTGTGAAAAAAAGATGCAAAAGAAGCCTTCCAAATGCTGATAAAGAAGGTAATGGAAAAGCCTATCTTAGTCTTTCCTGATTTTCAAAAGATATTTACTATTGAATGTGATGCTTCTAACCTAGCTATTGGGGCTGTCTTAAGCTAAGAAGGGAGGCCTATAGCCTTTTTCAGTGAGAAAATGAATGAAGCAAAGAGGAAATACTCCTCTTATGACTTGGAACTATATGCATTAGTTCAGTCATTGAAGAAATGGAGGCACTACCTCCTTCCAAAAGAATTTGTTGTCTTCACAGACAACCAAGCCTGAAGTTTCCTAAAAAGTCAAGAGAAATTAATCCATAAACACATGAAGTGGGTAGAATCAATACAAGCCTACACCTTCTCAATAAAACATAAAAAGGGAGTTGCCAATAAGGTGGTAGATGCATTGAGTAGGAGATATTTAGTTGTGCAAAAAATCCAACTCCAAAGTGTAGGGATTGATTCATTGAAGGACATGTATAAGGATGATAATGATTTCAGAGATATTTATAAAGTGTGTTGTAACTTTTTAGAGGCTTACCATGTGGAGTATGCAGAATATTTGATACAAAATGGACTCTTGTTCAAGAGACAACAGTTATGCATTCCAAAGTGTTCAATGAGGGAGAACATCATTAGAGAAAAACATGCAGGCAGCATGGGAGGACATTTTGGTTTGGACAAAACATTGGAATAGGTGAGAAGGTTCTATTATTGGCCTAAAATTCAAACTAAAGTAAGGAATATTATAGAGAAATGCACAATTTGTCAAAGGGCCAAGGGTACATCCACAAATGCAGGACTATACCAACCTCTACCTATTCCCACAAGACCTTGGGAGAGTTGTAGCATGGACTTTGTGATGGGATTGCCTAGAACACAAAAGGGATATGATAGAATATATGTTGTAGTGGATAGGTTTAGTAAAATGGCCCACTTTATCCCTTGTAAAAGAACTAATGATGCATCAGAAATTGCAAGTTTGTTCTTCAAGGAAATAGTGAGGATTCATGGCTTACCTCAAACTATTCTCTCTGATAGAGATGTGAAGTTTATTGGTCACTTTTGGAGAACCTTGTGGAAAAGGTTAAGGACCAATTTAAGCTTTCGTTCTACCTACCATCCAAAAATTGATGGGAAAACATAAGTGGTAAACAAATCACTTGGGAATCTACTTAGGTGTTTGACCAAATAGTTTGGAGACAAGTGGGATGCAGTCCTACCCCAAGCAGAATTTGCTTTCAATGACTTAGTCAATAGAAGTACAGGGAAGAGTCCCTTTCAAATTGTGTATGGGAAAATTCCAAGAGGCATTTTGGAACTCAGAGAGTTACCACAAACCACTCCAATCAGTGCTCATGGAGAATATTTTGCAGAGAGTATGAAAGAAATTCATGATTTAGTAAGATTGGCACTTGAGAAGAGTGCAGACAAGTATAAACAAGACAAAGACAAGCATAGAAGAGATGTTCAGTTTCAGGTGGGAGACATGGTGTGGGAATATCTCAAGAAGGAGATATTACCTAAAGGAAAACACACCAATCTACTCATGAAGAAAGTAGGACCTTTTTTGGTCTTGAAGAAACATGGGTTGAATGCATATGAGATTGAATTACCCTCACACCTTGGAAGAACTTGAAGAAGATATTGCAAGTCTACCCTCTCATGCACCAAAGAGATTTAAGAAGATTTTGGAAACCAAGATCATCAAATAGACAATAATGAATGTTTAAAAGAAATACTTGGTCAAATGGAAGGATAGTCCTGAGGAGGAATCCATATGGATGGATGAGCAAGAAATTCAGAAGCATGGCTCTAGTTTAGAAGACCTCATCTCAAGAGGACTTGAGATCAATGCACCCCGAGAGTATGGTGCAGGAGTACCCTCAATTTCATTCATGGTGCACCCATTAGTGGACCCAAACAAGTATGGTTAGGGTTATGATTGGATCTTAGATCCAAGGTTCTCAATAAAGTCCTAAAATGTAAGACAAGGGGACACTAAGTGATGTTATAAACTTAGTTGTCCACCTTAGTCAAATTGGAAAACTTGGGTAGAGTAGACTAGAGTAGTCTAGGGGACCTAAGGAAGGGTAGGAATGTCATTTTAGGCCTTCTAAGATCCCCTATGGAGTAAAAACACCAAACTTTACAATTTTAGTTAGTTTTGACAACTTTTGCAAAAAGTTGCAAATTTTGAATCCCAACGTTCACAACCACCTTTGTCAGTTGGAAAAACTTGGGAATGATAGGTAATGGAGGAAAAATCTCTCTCCATAGTTGGATTGAACAATTTGTAAAGTTTTTGAATTGAAATCAATAAAATCTAAACTATTTTCTGCATTTCTAACTAAATTTCAAAGTTGTACAACCCTGTATGGATCCCAATGCACCATTCAAGTGGGGGAAAGGTTGATGCAGTGTCTTAGTGGAATGTTCCATTTGGTTTGAATTATTCAAGTGTAGGAGATCAAGAGATATCCATTTTTTATTGCTCACTAGTCTGTGAAAGGCCCTAACTAGGGTTTTGATACCAAAGTCCTCTTTCCCAGAGACTCCACCATTGGAAAATTTTGAGCCTTTGAGGAGAGTAAGGGGGGAGGATTTAATTTAAGACTTTTGAGGTCTTAGATCAGGAGGAATTAGGTGAAGAGAGAGATTATTGAATCTTTGGGATAGGCATCCATATGTGACTGTCCAATTTTGAGATTTTGAGGCACAACTCAGGCTAGGGGTGGAATGAAAGTCTGAATCCTTGGATTTAGATGTTTGGTATGAGCCTACAAGTGTCCAAATTAGTGGGATAATAAATTTAGTTGAGATTCTAGTAGTTTCTTTCAAAAAGTGGCCTATTAGCCCTATTAGGCCTAGGAGAGATTTGAGGATAGCAGGAGTTAGGGGATTGGTCAAGAACCCTAGCTTGGAGGGTGTTGTTGTTATGTGGATTAGAGACTTTTGGGGTGGTTAAAACTTTCTGTGGTGGAGTTCCAAGTAATTTTACCTTAGGAATCCATATTTTCTCCTTGTAGCCCTATGGTGGGATTGGTATCCAAATTTGATCTCAGTAACAACTCAATGGTGGATTTGTGTCTTATTTCATCTAATATGATAATCTAAAGTTGATAGAACCCTTGTTTCATCCCTAGATTACTTGGTTCTAGTTGTGTCCTATTTTGGCCCTTTTGTGTGTTGAAGGCTAGTGGAAGATCTAGTCTTGTGAATGTGTGTTTTGGGAACTCTTTAGTAGAGCCCTAGATTTTGTGGAAGTAGGGGTATTATGGATCCCTAGAGAGTCATTTTTGACATAGTTTGGGGCTCTGCTCCAAAATTGAGGAGAGCATTATGAATAATTAGGAAGGAAAGAGATCACATAGAACCATTAGGTTGTGGGCTTCAATTCTTTATGATCAATTTTTTGGAAACAAGACATTGGTTGAGCAATTTCAAATTTTTGTGCAGTTGTTAAAGATGCAAAAGATTAGACCTATGCTTGTGAAATTGAAGATTCATGTGAACAAGAAAATGGAGAGAAATGCCATTGTTGTGAAGAATCTTTTCAATGCTCTCAATAGTATTGGGAAGACTAGAAAAGAAAAAGACAAGAGAGCTTCTCGGAGGGTTATTACAACCTCCTTAGTAAGTCATCAGTTGAGAAAGGCTTGTTTGATGAGACAAACTTGTGTTGAATTCAATATAGACCGTAAAAGTTTGGATAGAGCAATTGAAAGAAGAGGAAGACTTGATGATTCACTTCAAATTGATACATGGGCTTATGGTGGGAGATTTCCACGTTTTGATAAGAAGCTAATTGATGTTGTCAAGGATGAAATTCAGTAATTTTGGCATTCTAACTCAAGAGTGTTGCCAAATGTGAAGGATGTGTTGAAGTTGAGAGTTGGCAATTGAGACCACACTCTACATCCTAAACATTATGTGGAGGTAAGTCAAACAATGTTTTATAAAAAAAATTATGAGACACATCCAAAATTTAAAATATCACAAAGGTCTTTTGAATCTATGAAGCCATTTTATTGTGTACCCCTTAAGATTCAGAATACATGTTGTTGCAAATATCATGTTGATTTTTCAATGCATCATGAAATATTATGGTCTATTCATTCTACTTTGCATACTAATGAAATGCTAGAGGATTGTGGTGCAAGTGGTCTTCCAAAATCATCAAGATACTTGCTAGATCAATTTTTATGTCCTAGAGATGATGGTTGTTCATTTTACAAAAAAGATTGCTTAAATGACAAGTGCTCAGAATGTGGTGGCTTGTCCAAGTTTAGGACATATTTTCATGAGGGTTTGGAACATGATTTTGGAAAGACACTCCTCAAAAAAAAGGTATATAAAATAGTGAAATATACATTGAAGAGTGGAGGTGAAGGCTCTAGATGTGAGTTAGTTTCAAAAACATATAATGTTTCTGATTTTATTTTTAGATTTCAAGAAAAATTGTTTTAACAAGTATGCAAGGCATAGTCATAGGTCTCAATGGTTGGATCGACAATTCAGGATGTGTAAGGAAGCATCATGAACTATTATGGTCCATTCATTCTACTTTACATACTAATGAAATTCTAGAGGATTGTAGTGCAAGTGGTCTTCCCAAATCATCAAGAGACTTGCTAGATCAATTTTTATGTCGTAGAGATGATGGTTGTTTCTTTTATAAAAAAGGATTGCTTAAATGAAAAGTGCTTAGAATGTGGTGGCTTGTCCAAGTTTAGGACATGTTTTCATGAGGGTTTCAAACATGATTTTTGAAAGACACTCCTCAAAAAAAAGGTATATCAAATAGTGAAATATACTTGGAAGAGTGGAGGTGAAGGCTCTAGATGTGAGTTAGTTGCAAAAGAATATAATGTTGCTAATTTTATTTTCAGATTTCAAGAAAAAATGTTTTTACATGTATGCAAGGCATAGTCATAGCTCTCAATGGTTGGATCAACAATTTAGGATGTGTAAGGAAGCTCTCCCCATTAGAGCTATTATATCCATTGTATACTTTGTGGACAACTATACATTACAGCCCCAAAATGAGACTCGAGCTCAATAATACAATTCCATTTAGGTTGCTATTTTTGTACACACCACATATAGACATTCCCCTGATAGCACAAAACATGAGTGAAAGATAATCAGAGAGTGCCATTTTTATATAAGTGATGATAGGTCTCACTCTCATGAGTTTTTCCAACATTGTTTCAAGAACTATTTTGAATTCTTGCAGGAAAATGATATTGCTATGGATAGGCATCTCATTTGGTCAGATAATTGCACCGGTCAATTTGAGAATGCTAGAATGTTTTATTGGTTGTGTAGAATGCATGTGGAGAGAGGTGTACCTCATATTTGGAGTTTTTTGAGTCAGGGCATGGGAAAGGGGAGCATGATGGAGCAGGTGCGTCTGTGAAGAGAGCTCTAGTTAAGGAGCAATTGAGGATTTTAGGTTTTGTACTTCTCAATGCTCGTTCTATTGTTGACTAGTGTACTTTAGCATTGTCATAGGGGGGAATCTTGATTCTACAGTATGTAGATTCTTTCATTTGGTTGAGGAGGGAACTATAGGAGATAGTTTGGATTGTCAAACAATGAAAGACTCTTCAAAAATGCATTCATTCCAAAGCTCCGATAGTAGTCCATGGACCAATTGGACATGAGAGTTGGCTTATTTTTTCCCCTTGTGTTTTTAGTATGATTGGGATCATTGTGATTCAATTGAGTGGGTGGATACATGGGTTCCACAGTATCTAACTCCTTTATCTTTGACACTCTCTAAAAGAAATGATGACATGGAGACTTCGGTTGAGTATGACCATCTTTCAGATCTTTTGTAGCTAGGAGATTTTTTTGCATTGGTTGCACTGTAGGGGAATGGTGAGAGGTCATATTATTGGTTAGCAAGTTGTGTAAAAGGTAAACAAAAGCTTGCACAACTAATGACAGATGGTGATGGGTTCACGTATCCTACTAGTTCAGTTGTTATTGCGGGAACATGACTGTGAACATACATGATTAGAAATAATGGAATTCCTACATTTGAAGACTATGAGAAGCACAAAAATATTCTCATGTATTCACACCTTGATATAGAAACAAATTTCAAGTTGTCAAAGCATCAAGGAAAACCAAAGTGTTAGCCCTTTTTTAGAATTTTTTCCTGGTTCCATGTTTTTGCTCTTGTTTCTACAATTTGTTTAGGTCTCTGGCCTAAATACCCTAAGTCTTTGTGTAAGTTCTATGTCTTAAACCCTCATGGATCATTCTAATTTTAAGTTACTTTTTCAAGTCACTTAAGTCAATTTTTAAGACGTGTTCTTTTCCCTGCCTTTATATCTTAATCTCGTAACCTCGACCAAATATTATTTCTCATTCAATGATCAAGCGCAGGTTGTCGATCAAGTTCTCTTTAAGTTTTCATCTCATAGCTAGCATGTAATCTCAGGATAAAAGTCAAAGTCATGGAATATTTGGAGATTTCACACACACCATAGATCTTTTCCTGTCTTGGTCTTGATCGTGTGGTTGGCACATGATTTCTAGTCAAAGGTGATGTTAGCCTTTTAATTTGAAGATTAAGTGAGGGTCGTAGATCTTATTCTTTGCTGGTTTCATCTTGTGGCTCGCATGTAATATTGAAGTAAACCATGAGTTATTTTTTTCTTTCAATGATTTAGATACTCAATTGTCACATGATCTCCAGATAGACCTGAGGTCAAGGCAGGGTTAGTTTTTCTCTTTGGTCACGAGATCTCTGAATGTACCTGGGGTTAAGTGAAATGTGTCAAGATTAAACAATGGCCGTTGATCTTGTCAGAGATGTGTGTTTCACACTAAGTATCACAATCAAATGGTCAGCTACAGATATGTCTTGAGATTCAGCATAGACCGTTGATGCAGATCTAATCCTGTGGCTGGCACATGATCTCACAATGAAATGAAAAAGTAAAAATTGTTTTCAAATACTTAACACATATTATTGATCTTGTTAAGTTCTCATGTTGATCGTGTGGCCTGTGCAAGATATCGAAACAAACTTAAGGGTTAAGAAATGATCTAGCAACCTGGTGATCACGTTTATCTCCCAATCTCCAAATTTAACTATAATAAAGGTTAGGTTAAGTTAGGCGAAGTACAAGTTTATTCAGAGATTCAGTGCAAGTCATTGATTGAGTTCTATTTATGACATAATCGTAGGGATAGAATGTGATCTCGTTATGTAACTTGAGTTAGGAAAAGTATTATGTGACTTTGAGTTTCCTTTAGTCACTGAATCTCCAGATTTAATCATGGTTAAGAAAGGTAAGTTAGAGTTCAGGTGGATTTTGCACGGAGGGATCATGGCCCTTGATTAAAGTAGAGATCTGGGGCTGGCATGTAATCTCATGAAGAATTGATGAAGTACAAAAATATTGTGAGATCTAGCATAGACCATTGATGCAGATCTAATCATGTGGCTAGAACTTAGTCTCACAATGAATTAATGATGTCATGTCATGTCTCGAGATCTAGCACAGACTGTAGATCTTGTTTAGATCCTGTGGATGGCATTTAATCTCAGAAAGAAATGAGAAGGTACAAATATATTGTGAGATTAAATGCACATTGTTGATCTTGATTTAATCCTACAGTCTGCACGTAGTCTCTTAATAAACTTTGGGGTTAATATATGTTCTGACGACTTGGAGATTTCTTCAGTCGTGTGATCTCTAGATTGATACTTGACTCATGTAAAGTTAAGGTGGGATAGACAAGATTAAATTAGAAACATTGATTCAAGAAAGATCTTGTGGCTTATGCTATATCTACGAATGTAACCAGAGGTTAAGAAAAGTTATCACGACTTGGCGATTCTCTTTAGTCACACAATCTCTAGATGCACCTAAGTTAAGATGAAGTTAAGCATGGGTTTCCAGGATCAAATTAGAACCATAGATGCTATGTTGATCCTGTGGTGTGCGTGTAATCTCCCAATGTACCCAGGGTTAGTTAAAATGTTTAGTGACTTAGAGATTACTCAGTCGCTGAATCTCCAAATAGATCTTGAGTTAGGCATGGTTAAGTTCTGAGCTAAGTCAAGTTGCATAGATATGATCTTGACCATTGATAAAATAAAGATCTTGTGGTCTGCACGTGTAATCTCAAGATCAAACTCAAGTTAAGTGAAATTCTCAAAGACTTCAAGATCCTTTCAATCATGTAATCTCTAGATGAACCTGAGCTAGGATAAAGTTAAGGTGAGGTTTCCAAGGATCAAATCTGAGCCGTTGATATGCATGAAGATCTAAAGGCCATGCGTAATCTCTAGAAAAAGTAAAATATTATTTTTCATTCCGGGATCTAGCATGAGCCATTGATTTGATCTTAATCTTGTGGCATGTGTATGATCTCCAGATAGAACTAGGGTTAGTCAAATCATCTGGCGAATTAGAGAAAATAAGGGATTTGCTGACTAAAGTTAAAGTGTAGGTTGAGAACTAGTTAAAGGCTGAGGACAAAGAATGAATTAAAGTATAGGAAAGTCTTGATAGATTGTGTGGTGGGTGTATTGACTCAAAAGGAAGGTGCATGTGATCTAACCATTAAGGCATTGCACCTTGCTAGCATGTGTCCTTCCAATTAGTGGGACCTGCGATTTCTGATCTAAGATCAAAGTAATGGTTAGTTAGGTTAGTTTTGATCTGATGGTGGAAATAAAGCCTTAAGGCCAAGGTGATTGAGATCTAGTGTTCAAGGCATTGTGCCTACACGATGCGTGGCAGGATCTGTGTTGGGCTTGGTTAACTTAAAGTTGATCGATGGTCATGTTTTAAAAGTTGAGAAAGGGCTTGATCTCGGCCGTTGATGTGTTTAGTGCCAAAAATATTAGCCATTGTAATGGTAATTTTAATATTTTTAAAAGGTTTCTAAGGGTTTTTGTCATGGTTGCGTGTTCTCATTTTTTTGGGGAGTGGCTTGAGGTCTTCTTTTCCCATGATCAGTTTTAATGACGTCGTTTGAGTGGCTGGGGATTTTTTCTATGGTCCTAGAAGCATTCAATGAAGCATGGTGGTCTCATATGTTTATGGTCTACTTCCTATTTTTGGGATGTTTCTATCCATGCCATGAGTGCTCTACATTTATGAGATTAGATATTTTCTTGTGACTTGATGAGTGATATGTCGGATTAGATCTTTTCATGATCTTTTATAGAAAGATCAAACAGGAAGAAGGATTGTTCTTAATTGCTGAGAAGGAATACTATCTTAAAAAAACCCTCATCTAGGGTTTTCCTTCTCCTATTTATCTCTCTCTTTTCTTAGTTGTAAGGGTTCCATAATTTTTGGCTTCTAAAGCGTGAATCCAAGGTTTTAGTTCCAGGGATATAACAGATTCGTGTTAGACTGTAATTCATGATAAGATAGATAGTTCTTTGATCTTGCAAGTTATTTATTGGTGTAATCATTTGGTCATATTGTTACCGACTTTTGAATCATTATACTTAATATAAGTGTCTCAGTTTCAAGTCTCTCCTCGGCTTTCATTGTATGAGTTTTGGATTATTTAGATTTATCCATGTATGTGTTCTATTCCATAGTCTAATTTAAGATTGGATTAAAGTATACTTTGGATAAAACATAGATTCATTTGATGTATATGCATAAGGATCTTATAAGAAAGTGTATGATCTGAGTGTTATTAATAATGTAGAGGGGGGGGGGGGGGGGGGGGGNGGGTGAATCAGTCGCCTCAAAAATTAATCCTTAAATCAAAACTTAAAACTTATAACCACTAATTATGTCTCAAGTTATCTTCTGTCCTATAAGATGTATGCCTTGAAATACTTTAATCAATTTTCTACTTGTCGGATTGCTTTTTTAATCTCTCTTCTATATGATTACTGATAAGTAGTTAACTATTTACCAAAACACAGTAAATATGTAGAGTATACCGATCAATCCAAAAATGCATATGTAAAATGTAAAATAGTAATAAACCATAAACACATAACACATGGATTTTTAACATGGAAACCCTGTTAAGAGCCAACCTTGTTAAAGTTTACAAACACACTGTTAGGTGTGACCTTGTTAGAGGATTTAGAAATATTTTGTCAACTAGTATTTGGCATCTAATGCTACCATCCTTGATCAAACACTCACTTGGCCTGTCAATAGGTATCAAGCATATCCAATGCTACTTTTGTGATCAAAATTTTTGATACTCCTTCGGATGTATCTCAATTGTAAATGAATTTTAAGTCTTGCTCGATTAAGAGGCTTTATGCTTCAATGGTTAAACTAAAACACTAATGATCTGTTCATACATACAACTCAATTGTAGATTTTTAGATCTATTGTAATTCCATTACCTCTTTGATCAATATAATCACTTATACCTTTTCTCCACACTATTCTGCTCTATGATTCTTGTCTCACTATTCATTAGTGTCTACAGAATCTAGTTCTTTCCTCAGCTTGTTGATCAAGACTGAATGAAGACTTTCTTCTCCTTTAGATTTTCTTTAGCATCTTTCCTCTTCTCTTTTCTCCTCAACTCATCCCCCATTTGTAATAAATAGGGTTTGTCTCTATATAGACATGATCACCCCTTTTCTTGGCTTTCTTGATTCTTTGCGTATTCCACAATTCTCGCCAATAGATTTAAACAAAACTCTTGATTTATCTTAAAGAGATATTCTTGCCAACTAGAAAAATGAGCTTTAAATCAATTACTTATCTTTGGATTTATCTGGATGATTAAAACAATGATAAGTATCCATTAATTCCATCTTTAGCTTCTTGACAGCTAAGTATTTTGTCATTTTCTAAACTCTCTATTCTGTCGGTCAACACTTCAGGTAGTCATCAGTGATAACTGACTGTTTCGTCAGTGTTACTTTAGTTGTCATCAGGATCTCCATCCTTGTATTCTTTGTTGGGAAACAATGAAATTCTTTCTATCGGGTTACTCTGTGCTTTTCTCATTGGTCAACACTGTAACTCTTCTCATCGGTAATGTTGTGCATTAGCTCGTCGGGTAACACTGTGACTCTGCTCTTTTACTCTGACCGTCAGTGTGCACTCCGTCGGTGTATGCAGTCACTTAGTGAATACTTGACTTGTATGCATTAATGATAACATAGCCTTTGATTCATCGGCTCTTTGAAGTCTTTGGCAGTATTTCAATGACCATACAAATTATATCAAGTTGACATCAATGACAATACAATACATTAACTAATTTAATTCCTTGCATGATCATCAACTTAATATCTTCAAACATTCAATCAGTTACATGTCATCACTGAGATATTTGTGTTTATGGCTATGAGTCTTGGTTAATAAGTTGTCTTTTGTTTTAGTATTTGGATTTGAAAGATTTCCCAATGGATAAGGCCTTGATCAAGAGCTAGTTTACTCTTTGTTGATGCATGTCTGATAGAATTTGGTTATGTTCTTCATTTTAAACATCAAAACCATATTTGAGTCTATATTATTTGTGGTTTTTGTTTGTTTTCCTATATGATAATTGAGATTCAATGAATGTCTGGTTAATATTCAACACTTTCTTATCATAGATCTGTTGTAAATCCAAAAGTAAGTGAAGAGTTGTAAAAATTATATCAAATCTAGATTAGGTGCACCCACCTTAGTTTAACAGAGCTAGAAGTATAGAGGGAAGTCTTGTCCCTATAATTGGTCCATTTTTCTTGTAGAGCTTTCATACTTGGAGCTAACCACTCATAACATCAGTCTTAAGGCATATTGGTAGCTTTAAGTAGCATAAACATTTTCAAACACCAACAAAATGGAAACTCTTCTACAGATCTAGAGGGTAGCAAAGTGTCTTAATTGACCAGTAAGTTGACCATTGGAAGTATAGAGTTACATTGTTTTTATCCTTTGTCTTGTGAGTGTCCTTTCTGTCATATTTTGTTCTAGTAAGTGTTGTATTTTCCCAACTTATTGGGTAGCGACTCTAAAGATTCTCTGCAGCAGTGTTGAGTGACGTATTTCATTTTATACACACATTCTTGATATGAGTCATAGGAAAACTAGAGCTTGGGTGAAGAGACATCATGAAGATAAGATGGAGGATGGGATTCCAACTACCAATCTAGCATAGTCATGAAGGTAATGCATCAGAATATGAAGAAGATACTGATTTGGGATTGGGTGCTTATGAAGATTTTCATTCCCCTAGTGAGAAGGAGATTGCAGAATCTGATACTACTCTCCCTGATTCTGATAGTGTGGCATAAGATATTTTTGAATTAGATAGGAAAATCTAGGAGAAAATTGCCATTAGACAAAGAAGATAATAAGAAAAGGAAGATAAGATCAGACATGATGAATTTTTTCTTGAGAAAAAGAGGTGGCAATTGTTGAGGTTTGAGGCGATGAACCATGTTGAAGAATTTGAACAAGATAAAGAGGAACCTGTCATCCAACAAGTCCTTACTACCTAAGAACCTAAGAATATAAGTAAGAAAAAGGTGACATGCATTCAAATAGATGTACCTATGAATCCCAAGGTTCCATTAGATTGAATGTCCAAGTTGGATACTAATCTAGAAAGGGCTAGAATGGAGAAAGAAATCATAGATAAAGAGCTCAAAAAGGCTGAGTTGGAGGCTGCTGCTATAGAAATGAAGAAGAAGGTGGATTTTATTAGACATAATTCTAGCCCTACTAGTGCTGAAGCAGCTACAACATCAAATTACAAGGCATCTACTTCTGAGAATGACAATCCATTTCCAAGGAGACCAACTCATGCAGAAAGGTACAAATAATTCTCCTTCATTGATATTCCTGGTTATCCAAATGTAGTTCCAAATGCAATTAGAGATAAACTTCCCAAGTTTGCTCTAAATAATGTTATTACTTGTGAAGAACATATGAATTTTTTTATTGATATGATGGATGACTATGAAATTGTTCATGAGGATGTATTAAGGAAGTTGTTTGTGCAATCTCTAGTTGAGGATGCCAGGGACTGGTTTAGGGGTTTTTCTTTTGGCTCTGTAGGGTCTATGGATGAGTTAAAGAGTTTTTTTAAGGAACAATATGGTGATAATAAAAATGAAGGCTTTATGTTAAATGAGTTCAATAACATCATGAAACATCAGAATGAGGATCTTGCTGAATTTAATACAAGATTTCAAAAAGCCATGCATAAACTTTTCCAAGTTTTATGGCTTGATGACAAGGTTTGTATTTCCACTCATCTGAATGCCTTTGATTTATAAATGGGTTACCTCCTTAGAGATAAGAATCCTAGGACTCTCAGAGATGCCTATAAGATAGTAGTGAATATTGAGACAAATAGGAGAGTATCAGGGAAGTTGGGTAGAAGATAAGATTGGAAGCCTGTTAGGAAAGAATCAGATAGAACTTCTACTTCTAAGCCTAAAGAAAAGGTTAATATGAATCAGATTTTAAGTGCCATTAAGGATTTAAAGCCTGCAAAAAACAAGAGTTTTAGGGATCCAAATAATGGCAGTGGGCCTCTAATCAATAATTTTGATAGGCAACCAAGAATGCAACATTATCTGTATAGTAACCAATGGAAAGATGAGAAGCCTATTCTCCCACAAAGAAAAGACAAGCTTGATGGTAACACTCCTGAACCTTTACAATGAAATTTTTTCAATGCATGTGATGATGTCTCATGGTGCATGGATTGTCAATCTCCACACAGCCCTGATTATTGTGCATTTTCTTTGAATATGTTTGCAAATGAGGCACAACAAGAGAGAGAAGAGGAGGGTAAAATATTTGATGAAAGTGGTTGTGCAATAAAATCTTCACTCTTGAAGAGTGAAGAAGAGTCTGATGAGGAAAATAAAGGTCAATACTTATTTTCATCTAATGAAGATGAAGAAGGGATTGATGACATAAGGTGCAATGCTATGATGGGTAATGAGCCCTTTGCAGTAAGAAGATCCTTAGATGAAGAAATTGCACAAAATACTATAGATATGGTTACTCAAGAAAGGAGTAATTACAATTTGAGAAGTAGAGCAGTGGGAAATGCTGATGGAAGACCCTCTAGTATTTTTGTTAGACAGGCTGGAGCAAACACTGAGAAAGCACTAGGAAAAGAAAATATTGTTGAAGGTATCAAGAGAACAAAGGTCAGGAAAGAAGATAAGTCTGATAATCCAAGTGTTTTCCATGAGGTTAAAGTAAAGACACCAAAGGTAAGTGATCCATATTTTCAAGGGGATAGCAAAAATATCGATCCAAGCCTTGCTACTCAAGTTGAAGATGAAAATCTTGTTACTTTAAAGAAAGGCATTTCTTATTTGAAATAAACTTTAGTTGATATGGGGCATTTGTTGTCACAAATCATAGTCAAAGTTCCACTCTTGGAGATGATGAGGATTGAGGAACACAAAGAAAAAACTTTAACATGGGTGAATAACATCTCTTTTACAAGAATGTAGGAGCAGGAAGAGGTTTATAAAATGGGAAAATCAAAGAATAAATCTGATAACAAAGTGAAAGAATTAGAGGTGATTGTCTCAAAAATTTCCCAGGTGTTCTTAAGTACAAATCATGTGAGTACTCCTACAGGAGTTGTAGATCCATTTTTCTTGACTAGTCATAAATGATAAGAGGCTAAATAATTGCATGATAGACTATGGAACATCAAATACTATCATGCCAGAAGAAATAATGAAGTCATTAGGACTGCGGGTTGATTCTCCTCATGGGATATGTCAAGAAATGGATTCTAGAGATGTACCTATCATAGGTACCATCAATGCTCTACCTTATAGACTAGCTGCATGCCCAGAGAAGATGCTAACAATGAGTGTCTTAGTAGTGGATATTCCTCCTCAGTATGGAAATCTCCTACCAAGGAAATGGAGTTCCTCAATGGGAGGAAGAATTCAATGTGATCTCTCATTTGTAACCTTTGATATTACTGGCCAAAGTGTCAAGGTATCCATAGAAATAAGAACCCCTCACATGATTGAGGAAAGTGATGATAGTAATATGAAATTTTTCTTGGCTACTAACATTGGCTCTTTCCAAGTCCAAGATGAGAAGGTTGGGGGAGAAATTCAGCGTGTGTTATTTACTGAAGAAAAGGATAATTTGGTAGACAATAATGACTTGTGGACAATGTACTTTGATGGCGCAAGATTTAAGGAGGGAGAAGGTGTAGGAGTTTTGTTAATAACTCTTACTGGTAAGACCTACAAGTTCTTATTCCCTTAGATGTTCACATGCACTAATAATATTGTAGAGTACAAGGCCTTGTTGATTGGACTAAGGTTGGATTCAAGACACAATATAAAGAATCTCAGGGTAATTAGAGACTCTAAATTGGTAATCTCTCAAATAAGATCTAAATATGCTTCAAAAAATGAGAGACTAAAGAAGTATAGGAATGCTATATGGGATGAAATAGAGAATTTTGATGCTTTTGGCATTGACTGGATGGATAGGAATAAAAAAAAAATGACAAAATTGTTGGCCAAAATTGCTTTACGGCCAAAAGATATTACTTTTGTAGGAATCTCTAAGATTGAGGTTCAATCCAGGCCTTCTATCCTAGATAATATTGAAAGCTGACAGGTTTTTGAAGATGATTTAGATATTTTGAGATTTTTGTATTGTGAATCAGATTTTGGAAAGAAAGAAATGGATTTCAGTGGGTATGTAGAGACTGTAGATGGTAAGGATATTGTTTTTGGCAAAGAGGTCCTGTAGTTGAAGTCAAACAGAGTTTTCAAATGATTGGTTGTGCTTGAAAATTCTTTTGACAATAAGAACAAGTCCTTTTCTGCAAGGACTATGAACAAGCTCGAGGACTTGGAGGAAGTGAATTTAGGGATAGATGAAGCTCCTAAGAAGGTATACATTGGTAAAAAAATTTCCTCTAAACTCAGAGAGTCATTGGTTAACCTTATCAACAAATATAAACATGTCTTTGCATAGTATTATGATGACTTGAAGGCACACAAAGAGGATCTTTTCCAACATGAGATTCCTTTGAAGGAAGGAAAAAAACCTTTCAGACATAAATTAAGACCTATCAATCCCACCCTGGCACCCAAGATGCAAGAAGAATTGAAGAAGATGAGGGATGCTGGAATAATCAAACCAATAAGAAATTCAACTTGGGAATCAAATTTGGTACCGGTAAGAAAGAAAAATGGTGTTATCAGACTTTTTTTAGACTTCAGGAACTTGAATATCAATTCATTAAAGGACAACTATGGGTTGCCTAACATGGAAGCTATGTTACAAAGAGTCATTGGATCAGAATTGATGTGTATGTTGCATGGATTTTTAGGGTACAATCAGGTCATGGTTAAGGAATCAGAGTAGTTCAAGATTGTATTCACCACACCACGGGGCACTTATGTGTATGTCAGAATGCCTTTTGGCTTGAAAAATGTTGGGGCAACATTTCAAAGAGCCATGGATGTGGCATTTGCATATTTTATAAATGATTTTCTAGGAGTATACCAAGATGACCTTACTGCCTATTCAACAAAAGAGGAACAACACTATTGTCATCTTGAGAAAAATTTTAATAGGGCCTTGGAATATTGGGTTTCCTTTAACCCAAAGAAGTGTGTATTTGGGGTGACAAAAGGAAAGATTTTGGGGCACATTGTGTCTAGAGATGGAGTAAGGATTGATCCTAAAAGGATAGATGCAATTGACAAGATCCCTCAGCCCAAGAATGTCAAGGACATTCAATCCTTCTTTGGATAGGTAAATTTCTTGAGGAGATTTATTACTAATTTTTGCTGAAACCAGTATTCCAATCTCATGGATGATGAAGAAAGGAGCTAGGTAGAATGGGATCAAGAAGCATGCAAGGCTTTTTCAGATATGATGTAGGCTATCAAGGATTCTCTAGTCCTAAGAACACCAGATTATGGTAAGCCTTTGCGAATTTTCTCCTTTGCTTCATATAATATTATTGTTGTAGTATTATTGCAAAAGAATTCAGAGGGTTTTGAGCATCCCATTTCCTTTTTCAGTAAGTCCTTGCAAGCAACAGAACTTAGATATGACATCATGGAAAAACAAACTTATGCTTTAGTAAAAGTTGTTAAAGCTTTTAGGTGTTATTTGGTGGTGGAAAATATAGTTTCTTATGTGACTAGTGTTGTTGTGAAAGATATTTTAGTGCAACAAGAAGTATCAGGGAGGAGATGTAGATGGATAAACAAGATTCAAGAATTTAACATTGATATCCATATTACAAAGTTGGTTAGGGGCATGGGACTTGAAAAACTCATGGCCCAAAGCAATTTGGATGCCAATCACATAAATATGTTGGAGGAGGACCAAAGGCCTTATATTTGTGATATGGATTTCTATGACTGGTATAAGGATATTTGCAGAAAAATATTTTTCCCCTGACATGGATGAAAATAGGAAAAGGATAGTTAAGTTTCATGCTGTTAAGTATGCAATAATTCAAGGACAACTATGGTGGAGGAGCAATGATGGAGTACTGCTCAAATATGTGGATTTTGACAGATCTAAGAGCTTGATGGAACAAATGCATGATGGTGCATGTGGAGGCCATTATATGGCTAAGAATACTGCACATAAAATTATTAGATCTGGTTTTTTGCAGCCAACCATCTTCAAAGATGCCCACAATTATGTTAAGAAATGTGATGCCTGCCAAAGATTTATAGGTAGGCTCAAGTTTGGTGGAAATTTGCCTTTGAAGCTTGTTATAGTCGAAGCACCTTTTTCAGAAATGGGGAATGGACTTCATTTGTGAGATTTAAAAAAATTCAAGTGGAGGTCATTCATGGATTTTAGTAGCAGTCAAGAAAGCTATTGGTTGTGCACCTTTTGATTTGGTGTATGGTATTCATGCTAGGTTGCCATTAAATAATCTATTGCAAATGTACAATTTTTTCCAAGAGTATGATGAAGAGATGGATGATGATATGAGAATTAGAATGGATGGTTTGATACAACTAGATGAATCAAGATGGGATGCACATGAAAATAATGTTGAGCTGCAATTGCAGTATATGAATTTGTTTGATAGAAGAATAACTTTTAGAAGTTTTAAAGTTGATGACTTGGTCCTAATGTGGAATGCCAGACTTGGAGATAAAGGAAAACATGGTAAGTTTGATCCTATTTGGCTTGGACCATATATTATTGACATTAAATGGGGTTAAAATTCTTATATTCTTAAAGATCTGGTCAGAAATGTTGTGGAATTGCCAGTTCATGGATGATTCTTAAAATTATACTTCTCTTGAAGTCTCAAATCCATGAGCAGTAGGTTGTAAATAGGTCTTTGTAATTTTAGGGTGTGTGTTTTAGGTTAGGTTTCTTTCTAGTAGGTGGTCTACTTGTCCCTGAGATTGTGAATCCTTGTCATGCCTACAAGAGGCATACATCCCTAGACAAAGCCACTATTAGCCCTTTTTCAAAAATTTTGCCTAGGTCCATGGTTTTGCTCTTGTTTCTGCAATCTGTTTAGGTCTCTAGCCTAAATACCCTAAGTCTTTGTGCAAGGTCTATATCTTAAACCCTAAACCATCATGGCTCATTCTAATTTTAAGTTACTTTTCCAAGTCACTTAAGTCAAGTTTTAAGATATGTGCACTTTTCCAAGCCTTTATCTCTTAATATCATAACCCCGACCAAATATTCTTTCTCATTTAGTGATCAAGCGTGGGCCATCGATCAAGTTCTATTTAAGTTTTCATCTCAAGGATGGAACATAATCTTGGGATAAAATTCAAAGGCATGGAATATTTAGAGATTTCATGCACACCGTAGATCTTGCTCTGTCTTGGTCTTGATCGCGTGGTAGGCACATGATCTCTAGACAAAGTTAATGTCAGCCTTTTTATTTGGAGATTAAGTGAGGGTCGTAGATCTTGTTCTTTTCTTGAATTCATCATGTGGATCACGTGTAATCTTGAAGTAAACCATGAGTTAAGTTTTTATTTCAGTGATTCAGAGACTCAGTTATCCCGTGATCTCCAGATAGAACTGAGGTCAAGGCAGGGTTATTATTTCTCTTTGGCCATGAGATCTCTGAATGCACCTGGGGTTAAGTGAAATGTGTCGAGATTAAATGATGGTCATTGATATTATCAAAGATGTGTGGTTCACTCTAAGTATCACAATCAAATGGTCAAGTATAGATATGTCTTGAGATTCAGGGCAGACCATCAATGCAGATCTAATCCTGTGGCTGGCACGTGATCTCATAATGAAATAAGAAAGTACAAATGTTTTTAAGGACTTAATGTAGGCCGTTGATCTTTTTAAGTTCTTGTGTTGATGGTGTAGCTTGTGTGTGATCTCAAAACAAACTCAAGGGTTAAGAAATGATTTAGCAACCTGGGGATCACATTTATGTCCCAATCTCCTGATTTAAATGCAATAAAGGTAAGGTTAAGTCAGACAAAGTACATGTTTATTCAAAGATTCAACACAAGTCATTGATTGAGTTCTATTTCTGACATGATCGTAGGGTTGGTGCTTGATCTCATAATGTAACTTAAGTTAGGCAAAGTATTCAGGGACTCAAAGTTTCCTTCAGTCGCTGAATCTCTAGATTTAATCATGGTTAAGAAAGGTAAGTTAGAGTTCAAGTGGAATTTGCACGAGGGGATCATGGTTGTTGATCAGAGAAGAGATCTAAAGCTGGCGTATAATTTCATGAAGAATTGATGAAGTATAGAAAGATTGTGAGATCGAGTGCAGACCATCAATGTAGATCTAATCTTGTGGCTGGTGCTTAATCTCGCAATAAATTGATGATGTCATGATATGTCTAGAGATCTAGCGCAGATCCTAGATCTTGTTTAGATTGTGTGGATGGCGTTTAATCTTAGAAAGAAATGAGTAGGTACAAATATCTTGTGAGATTATATGTGTATTGTTGATCTTGATTTAATCCTGCGGTCTGCATGTAGTCTCTTAATAAAATCTTGGGTTAAGATATGTTCTGGTGACTTGGAGATTTCTTTAGTCACGTGATCTCTAGATTGATACTTGACTTGGGTAAAGTTAAGGTGGGCCAGAAAAGATTAAATAAGAACCGTTGATTCAAGAAAGATCTTGTGGCTTGCACTAGATCTTCAAATGTAACCAGAGGTTAAGAAAAGTTCTCACAACTTGGAGATTCTCTTTAGTTATGCAATCTCTAGATGCACCTAAGTTAAGATGAAGTTAAGCATGGGTTGCCAGGATCAAATCAGAACCATAGATGCTATGTTGATCATGTGGTGTGCATGTAATATCCCAATGTACCCAAGGTTAGTTAAAATATTTAGAGACTTAGAGATTACTCAGTCGCTAAACCCCCACATAGACCTTGACTCAAGCATGGTTAAGTTCTGGGCTAAGTTGAGTTGCACGGATATGATCTGGATCGCTGATTAAAGAAAGATCTTATGCTCTACCCATAATCTCAAGATCAGACTCAGGTTAAGTGAAATTCTCAGAGACTTTGAGATCCTTTTAGTCATGTAATCTTCAAATGAACCCGAGTCAGGATAAAGTTAAGATGAGGTTTCCAAGGATCAAATCAGATTTGTTGATATGCAAGAAGATCTACGGGCTACGCGTAATCCCTAGAGAAAAGTAAAAGATTCTTTTTCATTATTAGATCTGGCATGAGCCATTGATTTGATCTTAATCTTATGGTGTGCGTATGATCTCTAGATGGAACCAGGGTTAGTCAAGTCATCTAGAGAATTAGAGATAAGAAGGGATCTGCTGACTAAAGTTAAAGTGCAGGTTGAGGACTGGTTAAAGGCCAAGGAAAAATGATGAATTAAAGTACATGAAATCCTTGATAGATTGTGCGGTGGGCGTAATGACTCAAAATGAAGGTGTACATGATCTAACCATTAAGGCATTGCATCTTTCTAGAATGTGTCTTTATAGTTAGTGGGATATACGGTTCCTAATCTGAGGTCAAAGTAAAGGTTAGTCAGGTTAGTTTTGATCTGACAATGGGTGTAAAGCCTTAAGGCCAATATGATTGATCTGGGTTGGGATTGGTTAACTTAAATTTGATCGATGGTCATGTTTTAAAAGTTGAGAAAGGGATTGATCTCGGCTGTTGATGTGTTTAGCTCTAGAAAGATTAGCCATTGTAACGGTAATTTGAATATTTTTAAAAGGTCTTTGAGGGTTTTTTTCATGGCTGCGTGTTATCAGATTTGCAGGGGAGTGGCTCGAGGTCTTCTTTTCCCATGATTAGTTTTAATGGCATCATTTGAGTGACTAGGGATGTTTTCTATGGTCTTGGAAGCATTCAATGCAGCATAGTGGTCTCATATGTTTCTGGTCTACTTCCTATTTTGGGATATTTCTTCCCATGTCGTGAGTGCTCTGAATTTATGAGATTAGATATTTTCTTGAGACTTGATGAGTGATATGTCAGATCAGATCTTTTCATGATCTTTTAGAGAAAGATTAACCAAGAAGAAGGACTATTCTTAATTTCTAAGAAGGACTGTTGTTAGAAAAAACCCCCTTCTAGGGTTTTCCTTTTCCTATTTATCCCTCTCTTTTCTCAGTTGTAAGGGTTCCAAAATTTCTGGCTTCTAAAGTGTGAATCCAAGGTTTTAGTTCCAGGGATATAGAAGATTCATGTTAGACTATAATTTATGATAAGATAGATAGTTCTTTGATCTTTTACAATTTATTTATTGGTGTAATCATTTGGTCATATTGTTATAGACTTTTGATTCATTATACTTAATATAAGTGTCTTAGTTTCAAGTCTCTCCTTGGCTTTCATTGTATGAGTTTTGGATTTTATAATCCATTACATATAGTTATCAATGTATGTGTTCTATTCCATAGTTCTGATTTAGGATTGGATTAAAGTATACTTTGGATAAAACATAGATTCATTTGATGTATATGCATAAGGATCTTATAAGTAAGTGTATGATCTGAGTTATTTGTGTTTATGGATATGATTCTTGGTCAATAAGTTGTCTTTTGTTTCAATATTTGGATTTGAAAGATTGCCCAATGGATAAGGCACTGATCAAGAGCTAGTTTACTCTTTGATGATGCATGTATGATAAAGTTTGGTTATGTTCTCCATTTTAAACATCTAAACCATATTCAAGTCTTGATTATTTGTGGTTGTTTCTTGTTGTCCTATATGATAATTGAGAGTCAATGAATTTCTGGTTAACATTCAACACTTTCTTATCATAGATCTGTTGTAAATCCAAAAGTAAGTGAAGAGTTGTAAAAGTTATATCAAATCTAGATTAGGTGCACTTGCCTTGGTTTAACAAAGCAAAAAGTGCAGAGGGAAGTATTTTCCCTATAGTTTGTTGAGTTGTCTTGCATAGATTTCATACTTGGAGCTAACCACTCCTAACATCAGTCTCAAGGCATATTGGTAGCTTTAAGTAGCATAAACATTTTCAAACACCAACACAAAGACAAAATAACTTTGGACTATTAGTACTACTGATCATGAAGCACTATTGGAGACCCTAAAGAAATGAGATGACCCGTTAGGAATACTTGACTAGGTAATAATCTAACTCAGTGCAAGGTTTTCTAAGTTCATTAAGCTTAAATTCAATACATTAATTTCAACTTTGTTAGATTCTATTTTTGAGTCAATAAACTTGGTTTTGTATGTGGATTGTAACTTGGTGCAGGAGCACCTATCAAGACGCGTAGGGTCACCATGGATCCAATAAGAGATAGAAGGACAAAAGTATCCTTTAAGTTAATTGGGATCTTTTGAAGCCTATGATGACAATTTGTAACAATCAATTTGATTTAAAAGTTAAATGTCCTAGAAGTCTTGATAAGGACTTAGGACCAAAATCATGTATGGGTCGCCAATAGTGCCAACAAGGGATCTAAGTACAAATTTTCTCAGAAATAGGCAATGAAAAATCATAATTTTTGATTATTTACTTATGTCATTTGCATGCTTTGAATTCTTACAAGTTTGATTTTTGTTTCTAATGCTTTAAGGATATTATTTTCATCATTTCAAACAATCTTTGATGCTTTGAAAGTTCATTTGAATCAGATTTCATCAATAGGTGCTGACTGGTCTTTGAAATTCATAGATTTTACTTAACAGTTTGGTCTTTTTGCAATGAAATGGATCATTCCATGAATGACAACAAAATAATTCTCATGAAATGATGCCATTATGACTTGTACAATATTATTCTAACATTATCTTCTGGAATGATGTCATTATGCACTTGTAACCTGTCAAGACAAGTTGTTTGGGGTTTGTTGGGACCCTAGGAAGTCTTGTGCAGGGATAACTTTAAGAAACCCCCTCCTAGTAAAAAGTGCAAAATCCTGGCGAATAGCACATTAATTTAGGGGAAATTTTTTCTTGATAATGGCAAAAAAAATTTCCAAATTAGTAAAATAATATAAAGGCGAAGGCAATTTTTTCCTTGCCCAATAAAAATTCCATAAAATCCTTGCGAATAATACATTAATGTGGGGAAAATATATATTGTGTGAGGCGAATTTGTTTCTTTTGAAGTAAATACATTATAATATATGAGGCGAACGATTTTTTGTTGAAGGGTAAAAAAATAATTGTGCTAGCGAATTTTAAGTCCCTTTTGAAAAAATATATATATTTTTGGCTAGTTTATCATTAAGTATGGGAAAAATAAATAATTGATTAGTGATTTTCAAAAGATGGGACTTGTTAATGCGTCATGTGGGCCAACACCAACTAATAAATTGTTTACAGATTAAACACATGTTGGTATCCATAGGCACAAAAATTTACATCGACATACAACCTAACAGTAACATCCATCATTTTATAATGTTAAATGTCTTATTTGAGACCATTTGATGATCCTAGATGAATGGTTGAAGTTTAATTAATCTGCACCATAACTATTATCTAATTAATGCAACATCACGTAATGACATCATTATTTACACGTATCAAGTCTTACATCTATTTAGGTGGACGGTTGATAATGTATCACAGTTGTCGTTAATAAAAGAAATGTTTTATCATTGAAACTAAATCTGGCTATTTCTAATTTCACACACTCATGCTTTTAATATGAAAGATTTACATAATTTTGAAGGAAAAATGAATTAATTAGGTTAGAGAAAGAATTAAGGGCTATTTATAGATGATATACGCTTCCTTCTTCTTCAATTCTCCTTTGGTTTGGGTCTGCCTTTGCTAGTGCTTGAAATATTGCCTCTGGTTTTGGTTTTTAGGTTGTATTAGTATAATTTCAGATATTGTGGTAGTTGTTTTTTGAAGATGGACACTCCTATCTGTTTGATAAGCACATCTGCGAAGGAACAAAAGGCCTTTTTGGGCCCGGTCTCAAACCAAACCCTTGAATCAGTTTGCAAGGAGTTTGGAGCCTTCACAAATGAGGCTGTGAGGATGGTGCTAGGCCGTCAATTTTTGGAAAATTTCAATAGGTACCGAGTTAACACGGACATTACGTCCCATTTTTTGGCATCTCTTTTGGACCTCAGGGGAGAGAAGGTGAATATTCTCCTTCTGTTAAGGAAGCTATTCAAACATGAATTCCTGGGTGACATCATTGAGATTGTTGTTTATGAAAAATTAGGGGTGGGGATCCCTTGGGCAAGTGATATACACAAGATTTTTGAGTCAGACAAAGATGTGGCCATTCAACCTTTTCTTTTGAACCTGGATGCTTAGCAGTTGATGCACCATAGGAAATGGGCACATATTGGTAGGGATTTTCTTCGCAAATGGTTTCTGTTGGATGACTTGGTGGACTATGGATGGTTGTATGAATTTGCAGAGTTGTCGTCTCTGGAAAGTTCTACTTAGACAGAGGGGGAAATCCTTAGTGTTGTGTCCCTATGGCCTCCGCCTGAAAATTTTGAAATTTTCACTATAGTAGGTTGTAGGTTTTGTCTTTAAAGTTTTGTAAGGAATTCAAGTGAAACTGTGAAAGTCTCCAAGTCTGAAATTATGAATATTGTAAATTTATAGAAAATATTAATGAAAACTTTGCAACTTCAATTCAATTTTTTTTTATGGATTTAATTGTAAAATATGTATGTGTGAGTCGTGGCATATGTGATTTTATATTTTGTGAAATTGAAAATGAACCTTAAATTGTTAATGTATGATAGCATGTTATTTATTTAACATTATTTATTTGACAGTAATATAACTTAACTTTTGCATGTATCATGTCACATGTGTGACTGTGCGTCGTGTGACTACCAAATTGTGAAATTTTAAAGTAGTTATTCTTTAAACTTTAAAGTAAAAATAAAATCTAAAATTAGCAAATGCCAAATGGCAATACATAAAACATCTAATAATGATAATTTTTGGACTACCATTCACATCGAGTTAATATTGCCTCTTTGGTAGAGGAGTTGTCTGCCGTCACTGGAAACTGCAAGTGGTATGTACATTTGGAAACTACACATGGTATGTACATTGTACTATCAACTATGAGCATTGATACCATTGACACGTACCTTAAACCTATTTATTTAGAACCCTAATTTGTAAACGTATTATTTGAGACCGTTGATTGATGTAGATCAATGGCTAGAGTTTTATCTCGGGCATAGTTTGTCAAAATGAATGTCTTGTCAGAGTGGAAGTGACATTCTTTAGCCATCAGACAATCGCACAGTTTCCCAAATTGTGCTAGTACAACTGTAGTTATTAGTATAGTGACCACTGGCTATATTAGTAATTTCCCACACTCCTGCATTAACACATTAATGAGAATGATTTACCTAACGATATGGAAGATATGGATTCACAGGGCTATTAATAGACATTCTTGCTTGCTTCTTCGTTAATTTCAATTTGCTTTTGCCTTTCAGCCTCGGCCCTCGAATTTCATTTTTCTGTGTAGTTTGAAGATTTAGGTTTTAAGTTTAGGCAGAGATGGACACACCAATTAGGTTGAGAAAAACATCTAATGATGAGAAAAAACCCTTTTTGGGCGGGATACCAGATGAAGTACTCACTTCTGTTTGCAAGGAAGTGGGCTCTTTCATTAACAATGTTGTGTTGATGGTGCTCGACCATGATTTCATTCACAACGAGAAGAGATATCATGTTAGCACAGACATTACGTCCCACTTCCTAGCATCTCTTCTCGACCTCGAAGGGGAGAAGGTGGACATGCTTATGCTACTGCAGAATGTTTTCAAGGATCAATTTATGGTGGATGATGTCCTATTCATTGTCTTTGCAGAACCAGGGTTGGGTATCCCTTGGGTTGATGAAATTGAAAAGCTTATCTAGCAAGGCAGCAATGTGGAAAGGCAACCCTTCCTACTGAACCTTAATGAAAGGTAGATGACGCGGCATCAGAAGTGAGTGCGGCTGGGGAGGGACTTCCTGCAGAAGTGGTTTCACCTTGACGACTTCAAGGAGATGGACTACAACTAACTTGATAAATTCGGGGAGATTATCCTCAACAGACAATTCTTCTCAGACAGGGATGGAGATGAAGACCCTTAGTGTTTATGTTCTTGAAATGGTTTTCCACATTTCATTTTTTGTTTTTGTTTTTTCTTATATGATCAACCAGTGCCCTTGTGGCAACAAATTTGTAACTGTTTGGAATCTGGATACTACCCATTTTGTGGGTAAACATACTTCCCATTTTGTAGGTGTTTACGGTGCGACTATAGTCTAAAGTTAACTATTAAACTCTATAATTATAAAGTTTATTATAATATTAGTGATGTAAATTTTTGAAATAATTAATGAAAATTTTGTTGTTTGAATCTTAATAATTATTGTAATTTTTCTATCTTCCTCGGGAAATAAGACTCGTATCAGTGTGTGAGATAATAGATTGTCTGCGTAAATATTGTTTAATTCCAATTTTGTAAAGAAATCTGAAGACTTCATATTGTTTAATTGAAATTTTTTAAAGAAATATATAGACCTTAGACCTTAGAATTTACTTATGATAAATAATAAATAATAAATTATATGCCCATTGACATTCCAAATCAATGTGTGAATCTGTGATATCATATAATATATATTATGAACCAAAAAAATGCCAAATCGATGTGTGAATCTGTGATATCATATAATATGTATTATGAACCAAAAACAATGTAACAATGTTTAATGTATGTGTGTGATTTATTTAAGAGTATTAAATTTATTTTTCCATGTCAATGACAAATGTAATTATCATTATGTGTCATGTGTGCGACTGTGAATGTGGAATCGTAAAAGTTTAAAGCATTTTATAAATTATGGTTAGTAATAAATTAATAAATAATTAGAGTATTAGATAGTTATTTGTGATTGAAATATTTTAAATTTAATTAGTTATTTATATATTAGACAGTTTCAATATTTAATCTTATTTAAATTTAATAAATGTTTGGCGTATGGTGTTATGTGTAACTGTATTTCTGGAGACCATTGAATGAGTAGAGATCAATGACATACAACGTATTTCAAGCCAAAAGGTAAAAGAAATCCCATTTCTGCAATCCTATTCCAAAATCACTACACTTGTACACTCATTCAATCAGACGACATGTGGTGACGTGACCACTCACACAATCAGTGCCATCTGATAAATATAATTCAAAGTAAATAAATGGGACCCGCCACACATGATAGTGACTACTAGCGACCGTTGGATGAGCAGAGATCAACGATTACGACATACAGTGTATTTTGGGCCGAAAGGAAAAATAAATCTCATTTTTGCAATCTAATTCTGAAATCATGACACGTGTACACTCATTCAATCAGATGACTCATGACCACTCACACAATCGATGTCATCCGATAGATATAATTCAAAGTAAATAAATGGGACCCGCCACAATTACAAATGATGGTGACTGCCACCGACTATTGGATGAGCAGAGATCAACAATGTACGTTGTATTTCAGGCTGAAATGCAAAAGAAATCCCATTTTTACAATCCTATTCTGAAATAACGACACGTGTACACTCATTCAATCAGTGTCATTTGATGATGAGTGTAAACCTATTCTGCAATCATGACATGTGTACACTAAGCTAAGTTTAATTCAAATCGTAATTGGAGTAACTTAAAATTTAATTAGTAATAAGCTCAATTTGACCGCATACCAAACAATTAAGTGAGACGTGTCCTAGTGACCTTAGATATATGGAGAAGACATAAAAGTTAACATGAGTGATAGTAAAATTTAACATGAGTGACGAGTCATGAATGACGATTCAGTACTACTCACTATTGTACAATTTGAACCTAAGTTTTTATATTTTCAGTACTTACTAGTATTATAGTATACTGTGTTGGAGAATCAGATATTCAAAAAGGGGTTATGGGTAACGGATTCTAGGTTGAGGATTGAGTAATGCAACAGATTCTTTCATCTCTTTGCCTACTCACAGTCTGCATAAATTGAATTTTTGGGTAAAATCCAAAACACCCACGTCCTGCCTTTAAATTTTTCAAATCTATAGGTTTACTGTTTAGATTGTAGTCGTAGAATTAGGGTTGAATTTTCAAACACGCCTATAAATTGTAGCTGTCACTAGTATACCATGGTCCACGATGGGAAAAATAAATACCAAGAGTACGATTAAAGGGCAAAGAAAGAAAATAGAGATAATAGACTTCTACAAACTGGTTAAAACACTAGGTTTCACTGATGATTTCCATGATATTTTTGATCCTGTTATCCATGGAAATAAAGGAATCATGGAAATTAGATTTGCACTTGAAAATAAGTGTAAATATCCAATGAAGGTTTCAATATTTTTTCCATTTAACAACATGTTAAAGGCAAATACAAATAAAATTGCACCGTGGGTTGTTGGGTCAGTACGCATGGCGTTACCTCAAGTATTCCCTTGTCCAGAAATTGTCATGCTCTGCACCCAAAATTATGATGAAAATAGAAAATTAATTGTCAATAAAAATACTTAGGAGGAAATTTTGTTGATAACAGAGACTGAATTTGCTAGTTTGTTGGACCTAGGGTTTGAAGCACAAAAATCAAACATGCACATTGACCTAGGAAAGATAGTAGAGAGTTATGAAAATTTAGATGCAAAAAGGAAAGATTCATATATCAGAGGAATAAGAAGAAATTCTAGTCTGGATCTAGATCATAAACCTCCTTATGAGTATGATATTTTTGTGCAATGGGTTCAGGATAGTATTTCCTTGCTAGAATTTTGTTTGGGATTGGATAGTAACAAAGAAGTGGGTGCCAGCATTCTTGAAATGATTTTTTAGATTCATTGTCAAAATGAACCAGTAAAATATAATTTTATTGAGCACACTTTTCATTGCATGCAAGAACAATTGCTAATGATTAAAATAGGTTCACAGAAGACATTTAGGTTCACAACCTACTTGTGCTATCTTCTTTTAGCAAAGCATCGTGTAATAGTTCAAACAAACAAGCTTCAAAGTTAGGTCCAAAATGCACTATATGAATGGACACCTCAGATAAGGATGAGTGATAATAGAAGGAACTATAACAATTTTGTAGACTTCTTTTTTGCACCTATGTATCATAAAATTACAGGCACTCTGTTGCCTAGATTACCTGTGTCTTGTAGAGATTTCATTCAACTCAAAAGTCAAATACAATTGGCTGACTGGTACTTCATGGAAGACTACACTGTGTTAAGGTTTTATGGTTCAGTGGTAGAACCCTATAAACTTCCAATACATGTTACAAAGAGGGTTTTTGCATTGGAATATGTTCGACAGATGGAGAGCACAAATACACTCTTTAATGGTCAGAAAAGGAAAATGATATTTCCTTCCTTGCCTTTCTCATTGGGAGGGTTCACATTTGAGAGAAGAGGATTCAAAGTGCCAGAGGCTTTTTTTTTCAATTTTTCACTTTGATGTTGACAGTCACTGGCAGTATGATCCACTAAACATAATTGGATCAAAGCTTAGAGTGAATGGGAGCTCCGCAAGAAAATGCCAACATGAAAGTATGCCATTGATAGAAAAATTTAAAAACATGGAGTCCTGTGACAAGGTCAAAGAAGAGATGGAGAAATACACCACTGAAAATAATATTTCAATACAAGAATTCTCATCAAAAATTATTGCATTGCAAAAGCATAAAGTAAAAGAGTAGCAAAAGACATCCTACAATTTCTACCAGCAAGCTGCTAAAACATCTACAAAAAATATTTCAAACAAAATAATGCTTCAATGTGAAGATGATAATTGGACTGCAACTAAAATTAAAGAATTTTAGGAAATGAGGAAGAATCTCGATGAGCCAAAGACCTCTGCAGATCTTTATGATCTAGACAAGGATGAAATATTTAGCGATTTGTGGAATGTGAAGCATCCTGGTCAAGCACATCATAGTGAAACTGATTATGATGATCAAGATATTGGTTTTGATGGAGGGGATTCTGTGACAATTACTATTGGAGTCAATGCATCCACAAAAGAAAAATATGGCAAAGGGGTAGAGATGGTAGAAAAAATGGGTTTTCCAAGTAGGGGTGGTCTAGGTCCCATAGGAGAAGGGAATTGGTATCCACTTGCCACACCCACTCCACCAAAATGTGGTAGTGGACCAGTAATTGGAAGTTCATCAAAAAAAGGTACTACTCAGTCTCATACCCTTGCACCTTCATTTTTTCCAGCTTCAAATCTAGTTCCACATTTTCCAAGCACTCAGATTCAATCTAAATCAAGTGTGACTACCAGTGGTGGAGATGGCATGGGTAGTACTAGTGGTCCAAAAAGGACATTACAACTGGACACAAAATTAGTGGATCCCAGAGATCAAGGCAGTGTAAAGAAGCAAAAGGTTATGACAACAATGCCAATGGTGTCTGTGACTGTGAGTCCAAAAATTTCCACTCCTTCAGGACAAAACCCTCTAAACAGTCCAAATACTCCACTTGTAATGGGTCAGGGTGTTACTACTACTAATCCTCATGGTGCAATT
Organism: Thuja plicata; assembly: GCA_018584345.1. Classification (NCBI taxonomy): domain Eukaryota; kingdom Viridiplantae; phylum Streptophyta; class Pinopsida; order Cupressales; family Cupressaceae; genus Thuja; species Thuja plicata. Next base: position 180,776 of record MU227808.1, on the reverse strand, counting down.
ATTAGAACCATAGGTGAAAGCTCGTACATAGCTACAAGTTCTATTTCACCTTTCAAACATTCAATTGTGTTAGCAAACCCTGATTTTTGTTACAATGATTTTGTAACGAACTTTGAACAAATAAAAAATAGGAATAGACAAAATACTAGGACATTGAAGAGGGATGCAGTTGTTGCAGCTTGTGATGCAGAACCTGCATCGAATAGGTTATTTCCCACATACAACCCAAAGAATGAAATGATGGAGTTCATGGTTATTATGCCCCCAGCTAGACATAACAATCCACTAGAGAGTCAAATAGATCCATCTGAATTTCAAGTTATCACCCTCCAAATGGATTTATCAAAAATTAAAATGTGGACAAGATAAATGTGTCAAAAATGACCAACCAAGTTGTCTACAGTTTAGTGATGAAGTTGGAGAGAGAAAATGGAAAGCAATAAAAATCTAGAGGATGAAAAAGACTCTTCAGTAAATTTATATAAAAGCTTGGAGAGAGTTGTTAGAATGAATTTAGAATAACTGAGAGGGGAGGGGTGAATCAGTTATCCTCAGGTCTAGATGTAGAAAATAAAAACTTTTTGTACTTCAAATCTACTCGGCAGTTGTAGCATAAATCAACAACTTTAATCATGTAGTTTACTATTAATTGAAATTAGCTTGTAGTAACATAATAGTAAAGAAAACCATAAGTATTCACACAAGTTGACACAAGTATTTAACATGGAAACCCAATATGGGAAAAACCACCAGTAACATGCTACCAAGTTTTCACTCTTCTAAAGTGATGTCATGTGAGGAGCCAACCCTATGAAAGGTTACAATAACACACTACTAGGTGTGACTTGGTTAAAGGATTTAATCACCCTATCAGGAGTGGCCTTGTTAGAGGACTTAGAACATTCCAATCTGAATGTCACCTTGTTAGAGGATTTATACAAATGACTGTTAAGTCAACCTTGTTAAAGGATTTAACTAATACAATGGTAAGAAAGTAATAAGTAGTTTATGATCTGGTACATACAACTTACTTTGCAAATTTAGATCCAATTACAGCTCTGATGTTAACTTACTGGGTAGCCTGCATTGTCATTTCAACCTCCTGATCTGCTTGGAATTTTTCAAGCAATCACACATGCAACACTCTGCTTCTGCCTTTTTCCTTCTCTGCTAGATCATGCTAAACAGTAAATCAACTATGCAAAACTTTTGCATACACTTTTCTCCACTTAATGAATAACCCTTGAGGTTATCATATACCTCTTTGTCTAGGTTAGATAAATCTTTTGCCGCTTAAACAAGATCATAGATCTTAGGTTAGGTCAGATCAAATGGATCATCCCATCTTTGCATTATATTTACTTCTCCAAAGTAGTCTCTAATTGAATCATGAAACCATGCATTAATTACAGTTACTCATACATTAAATGATGTGGATCAATCTTTAATTAACATTACATATCCCAATAAAATCAACTAAGTCGGCCAGAGATCTCAAATCTCATCATTAATCCAATTACTGTAAGTCAGCCTTCATTACTATTTCCACTTGAAAATTTCAATGGTGCTCGGCATTGAGAAAATCTACTCAGCACAAGCAACTTTACTTGGCACAAGCCACTTTTCTCATCACAAGCAACTTTGCTTGGCACAAGCCAAACTTGCTCGGTATAGAACAACCAGAAAAACTATCTTTGAAAGATAAACAACTAATTACTTTGCCAGAATGCCAACTGATCAAATACCCTTTGAATTGCCTTAACTCAACCATTCACTTGGTCTTTGTGTTAAATCTTCTTCATCAACAATATATATGGTATTCAAACAAATAGCAATAGTTTCACCAGTAAAAGGTTTGACATCAATGACAAAATAACAGTTGCTTGCAATGTCACTTTCCAACAAGAGCAGCACAACTAAACAATAAATTAAACAACGAATTAGAGGATGAGAGGGTAAAATAAAAATAGTGGGAAGAGAAAGAAAACCAGTGGGAAGAGGAAGCAGAGAAAATAAAAAAATAGAGTGAACACCAATTCTCAGAATTGAGAGAAGACCTAAAGAAGGAAAAAAAAAAGACAATGAAAACTTACGAAAATAGCTTGAATGACCAAATGAAAAATATAGTCAAGCAATTAAAAAGAGACCTTTGGGGGAAAATAAAGGTGATTGGTGATAGGTTGTGTGATTGGTTTGAATTTAATGAAAGTCTAAGAGATGTTTTTGCGAAGCTCAAAGAGCACATTGACAAAAACAAAAATTTTTGTCAGAGAAAGAAAACTGCAAAACAGGTTTTGAAAAAAATCAACACAACCAGTGATAGGCATTTGGAAAGCAAGGGAATTAATGAACATGCTCTCACATCAATAAAAGAAACCTATGTCTTACAAAACTATTAGAAACTAAAGGAATTAGAGGAAACTCATGCCTTATTTGAGATAAAGCTTGCTAAGATGAATCAAACAACAACCAAAATGACAGGTCATGGTTTGCCGAGTCCTGGTCCTAGTAACTCATTAAAAAATTTCATTGGAAGAGAAGCTTACAAAAAAGGTTGGAGGAGAAAATGAGAACTGATTTAGGAAAGCTTCCTCAGGACACAACTCATGAAGGCATTGCAAACTGCATCAAACCATTAACAAATTTGAATGCAGTATTGGAAGGATCATTGCTTTCAAGTCAATCTAACAAGTATGAATGGATGACAAGGTTGCAGGTCATCTACTATAACTTGAAAAATATTAACCTTCAAAGTGATGCAGAATGGACCTTATTAAACAAATTGGCAGAATCATCTTGATGTAATAAAAAAATAGAATGTGAAAGTAACAATTTAAAAGTAATAGTAGTTAAAAGTAACAATTTTGAACTTTGTTTTTTTAACAGGATCAATGTA
>MU227808.1:157219-177428 GCA_018584345.1 Thuja plicata | reverse complement strand
ATGATTGATGAATGATGATGAGATAAAAAAACTGACAGTGTCACAGTAGACTACAACAAAAATTTTAATAAATACCTAGGACCCACTACTTCTACAAAGGTTCAAGTTGCCACATCATCTCATTATCAGGATCCTCAGATTCATCACCATCAACTTCATAGCCTCCTTGGTTCTTCGATATGTTTTTTGCACTCTACATACCTTCGATTAAATCAAGTTCAAATCTAGCATTACCAGTACCAGTACATGAGTCAATGACAGTCACATCATTGTCTCTGGCACTCCCACTTTGGTTTGAAATGTTGACCAACCCTCTTCTCTGACATTTATTCTTCCACACTCTCAGTGCCTTATCGTAAGGAAAAGTATGAACTTCATACCTAGATGTATAGAGCCTCAAGAAATTTTCCAAATTCTTGCCTAGTTTGTTTCTTAGCTTTGAATTTAGGAACCCCAAAGCACTGAAAACTCTCTCATCCTCCACCAACCTCAATATCATGGTCAGACATAAATCAGCAAGCTTGAAAAATTCTGATATTGAATCAATCAACATTTCGCTCTCAGCTAGATATTTACAAAGTCTTGTTGTCGATCCATCTTCATGGGGGTTCTCCATAATATTATATTGTTCCCTCATTGTCTGTGAAAAATGGCCCGATTGTTCTCTCAAACAAGATTCATCTAAAATTCCTTTTAGAGTTACTCCATTTAACTCTATGGTTTTGCAAAAATGATCTATCAAAGTTAGTAGCTTATTTTGATAATCCTTCGAATTGTTCATACTCCAATATTGAGGAAACACAATAGACATGGATTCAAGTAGTTTGATTGGAGGGAATCTTACTCTAATCTCTGAGGAAAGATCATAGGCAATGTGATTCAAAGAAGCAGTTACAGACTCAACGATCTTGGTAAAGTCTTCCCTTTTAACACTTGATACTCACTTCATGTTCTTCCTTCCTGGTTCCTCGGACTCGACCTTGGCATAGTAGTACATTGGTATCTCAACTCCATGTACTTCTGCACATAAATCTCCATTTACACCGAACTTTAAAAAGTTGTTAGGATTGTCCAAATCTATTATTTTAAGCCAGCTAGCAAATTTTACATCATCACATGATCGATAGAGATTATCTAGCATCATGCATGTCAATTTATGAAGTGTAGCATATTCTGCAATATACATTGCTCTTTGCTAGGCCTTTTTCATTACATTTCTCATTTCCTCCAGTAGGGGAGGAATAACTGCTAACATTAAGAGTGTCTCTACATTAGATAACCTTCATAGTAGCTCAGGAAATTTGGGTAGCCCTGCTTCTTCATGACTTGAGTTCATTAGACCAAGCAATGATTGATATTTTGAAAACAATCGATGCACTGGCCCATCCAAAGAGATCCATCTAGTATCATTATCCTTCAGAAGCTTGTTCCCATTGGTTAGTCCTTTGGCAAAGTGTTGAAATTCCCTCAATCATTTCAGACTTTAACAGAAGTATTGGTAGAGCTCTTTGATTAAAACTTCAATATTTTATACTTGACCATGCTTGCTAACAACTCCAAAAGCTAGATTCATTCTGTGGGCCATGCAGTGAATGGGAGTAACGTAGGGTGCACAAGAAGATTGTATCTTTGTGCAAAGACCACCCCTGTGGCCTTGCATTATTGAAGCTCCATCCACTCCAACACACACCAACTTATTGGCAATCATCATGTCATTTATACCTCCATATTCAATTAGAGATCTCTTTACTAGTTCAAATAGATTTTTAGCTGTCGCATTATCCTTCATTTTAGAAATAGTTAGTAGATGAGGTTGGTGGAAAAAATTGTATATAGTATAAACATGCATGCATACCCAAGAAGTATTATATACTGCTGTAACCTTGTCTAAAGACAATACAATAAAATTTGACTCTTTAATTTTTGCCTTTAGATCCTCTTTTTCAACATCAGCAAGATAACTTGCCCATTCCCATCCACTATTTACTGACCAATGATTGTTAGGATAGTTAGGAACTTTTAGAAAGTGTAATAAAGCACTCAATGATGGGTAGTCTATCATAGGACGCCCTCTTCTCAAAATATTAAAAACAACACTTAACTAAACAACTTTGCCCATTAGTTCTACTTCCAATGCTTTTCCAAAACAAACTTCAATAGAGCCTTTAACTTGAAAAGGCTTCGTCTGTATGTTCAACTGAAATTCATATAATTTTTCATTCCTAACATGTAGAGATTCATCCTTTATTTTCCATCTTATCACTGATTTTTCAGCTCCATCTATGGTTTTCTTTTCGTAAACTTTACCCATATGCTTCTATATTGTGTCGATTTTTAACTGCAACCTCTTTTCCTTCTTATTTATCTTGGTGCAAATTTTACATCTGCATTCTACCAGAGGTTGACCTTCAATTGGATTGTCCACTGGTTCAATGAATGGATACTTTGACACCCATTCTATTTGAAAATTCCTCGACAACTCCCACTTCCGATCATTTTTTGAATTGTTTTTTCTTTTCTTTTTCCCTGCACCATCATCATCTTTGACATTCTCAGTCTCATCCAAGTCGATTATATCATTATGGCTACTCTAGGTATTTAACTAAAAATCCTCTTCAATTTCATCATAATCTGAGATATCAGGTTCTCCTACCTCTTCAATATGTCGTGTAGTTTCAGGTTGTGAATCTTCAAAATCTACTTGTGATGAAGTAGCTTCCCAAATTTCGATAGAAACATTTCCAACACCATGACCAAAGTACGATGATAAGGTTCTACATTTTGCTAGCCTCTCTTGGATTTCCCCACTTGCAAGAGCCTTACCCTTATTCTTTTTACCCTTATTTTTGTTCAATATCTCCATTCTCCAACGACTTCCACCGCAAAAAAAATGTTGAATTGTTGAAGAAGTGACAATAGACTATAATATATATAAATATGATTCTATATTTATTAGCCCTAAAATCATGTCTGAGGTCTCCCTATCACCAGTGTCCCCTAACTGGTTACCAGTTACCACTAAATAGTAATGAACTCAAAATTACAGAGTCACAGAATAAGTATCACTTACCTTTGCCTCAAATTAAATTGCAGTCGCTACTTGCCAATGTAGTATGTAGTTGCAATCAATAGTTTGAAACTTTTCTATAGATCAAAATTTTTTATACTATCCTTATTTGGCAAATTCGGCAGGAGGTATTAGGTCAAGGTATACAAATTTGCCAAAGCCCGCATAATTTTAACACATCTCGCATTATTTGCGAGGCAATTATGGGTTGTCCAATAGGAAGGAATGATTAATAAAGTTGGAGAATTTGGGTCAGGTTGAGACACATCCGCAAAATGCCAGGAAAATTTGGGGTGGCCTATAAATATAAATGTATAAAACTATTGGTGAATATAGGCTGTCCATTTGGGTCGCGTATAAATTATAGGCAAATTTTCAAAATTTACAGGGACCAAAAATTAGATTCCATTGGCGATGATGTGTAAGAAAAGTAGAAAAATAAATAAAGCAATGGGTGATGGGCCCAGGAATTGGTCCCAATATTAATAATTTTTGAGCGATAGGGTCAACCTAATATATGAAAAAAATTGTCGATTCCCCACTCGCTGACATGCAACATTCACCAATTGGCGAATAATTGCCACTAAAGTTCTCGCTGGTCTTGTGGTTAGCCTTGTGTCATTTGGAAGTTATTTGATCTCTTGGAGCAAGTGGAACCCCTTGGGTACATGGTCAAACCTTGGGATTGTTTTAAAAAGGTTTGGATTCTTGTGTTCCAATTTTTGGAGTTCTCCAAGCCTCTGCATCATAAGTGCAGATGGATACATACATGATAGATATAGGGGATTCACTATGGAGTGAGGGTCAGTTGAAAGTAGCTTTGTAGTGTATCTTTCAAACTGTCCATCCTGGCATCAAACTGTCTACTCCATTGGTTCTAGTTGGCCAGGTAAATGCTAGTGACAACCCCGTTCCACACACGAAGTCACTAGAATTCTCGCGAACACACTCGACCCAAGTGTCCCCAAGGTGCACTAAGCATGATTGGGAAGCGATCTTCCAAGGATCATATCTCAGAACTTGTGAGAGGTATTGACAAACTGGCAAGAGATACGAGATTTTATTGCCAAGGTCTACAATAACCTTTCTCAGTTTTGGGCGATTTGACTTCATTTGAATTTGGCAAGGCAATCTCAGTTGATGCCAAAACCCTCAGTGAGGGTCAGTTGAAAGTAGATCTATAGTGTATCTTTCAAACCATCTGTCCTTGCATCAAACTGTCTATTCCATCAGCTCTAGTTGGTCAGGTAAAAGCTAGTGACAACCCTTTTCTATCCACAGAGTCATTGGAATGCTCGTGACCACGCTCAACCCAAGTGTCCCCAAGGTGCACTAAGTAAAATTGGGCAACAATATTCCAAGGCTCATATCTAGGACCTTGTGAGAGGTATTGAAAAACCTTCAAGGGATACAAGATCATGTTTTTGAGGTATACAACAACCTCTCTTGGTTTTGGGCGATTCAACTTTGTTTGAATTTAGAAAGGCAATGTTAGTCGATGCCAAAACTTGCAGTGAGGGTCAGTTGAAAGTAGCTCCATAGTGTATCATTCAAACCATCCATCTTGGCATCAAAATGTTTTCTCCATCAGTTCTAGTTGACCAGGTAAATGCCAGTGACAACCCTATTCAGCCCATGGAATCACTAGAATGCTCACGCCCACACTCGACCCATGTGTCCCCAAGGTGCACTAAGCTTGATTGGGTAGAAATCTTCCAAGGCTTGTATCTTTGACCTCATGAGAGGTATTGAAAAACCATCAAGGGCTACAGGATCATGTTGCCAAGGTATACAACAAACTCTCTTGGTTTTTGTCAATTTGAATTTTTTTGAATTTGGCAAGGCAATCTCAGTCGATACTAAAACTTGTAGTGAGGGTCAGTTGAAAGTAGCTCTGTAGTGTATCTTTCAAACCATCTGTCCTCACATCAAACTATCTACTCCATTAGTTCTGGTTGGCTGGGTAAATGCTAGTGACAATGTCATTCTACCCATGGAGTCACTGGAACGCTCGTGACCATTGTCGACCGAAGTGTCCCCAAGGTGCACTAAGCATGATTGGGTAGTGATCTTCCAAGGCTTGTATCTCGGACCTCGTGAGAGGTATCGAAAAACCATCAAGGCATACAGGATCTTGTTTCCAAGGTCTACAAACCTCTCTCAATTTTGGGCGATTCAACTTTTTTTGAATTTGGCAAGGAAATCTCAGTCGATGCCAAAACTTGTAGTGAGGGTCAGTTGAAATTAGTTTCATAGTGTATCTTTCAAATCGTCCATCCTAGCATCAAACCGTCTACTCCATCATCTTTGGTTGGCCGGGTAAATGCAAATGACAACTCCATTCTACCCACTGAGTCACTAGAACACTCGCGACCACTCTCAACCCAAGTTTCCCCATGGTGCACTTAGCACGATTGGGCAGCGATTTTCCAAGGCTCGTATCTCATACCTCATGAGAGGTATCAACAAACTAGTATGAGCCACATGATCTTGTTTCTGAGGTCTACAACAATCTCTCTCAATTTTGGGTGATTTGAATTTGTTTGAATTTGGCAAGGCAATCTCAGTTGATGGAAAAACTTGCAGTGAGGGTCAGTTAAAAGTAGTTCCATAGTGTATCTTTCAAACCATATATCCTGGCATCAAACTATTTTCTCCATTTTTTATGTTTGGCTAGGTAAATGCCAGTGACAAGCCCATTCTTCCCACAAATTCATTGGAACACTCGCAACCACGCTCAACCCAAGTGTCCCCTACAAGGTGCACTAAGCACGATTGGGCTGCGATCTTCCAAGGCTTGTATCTCAAACCTCGTGAGAGGTATTGAAAAATTTTTAGGGGCTACGAGATCATGTTGCTGATGTCTATAACAATCTCTCTTATTTTTGGTGATTTGACTTTGTTTGAATTTGGCAAGGCAATCTCAGTCGATGCCAAAACTTGCAGTGAGGGTCATAGGACCAACTTGAGTTTTTTTTCTCTAATTGGGACTAAATTATGTTACTCTCCAAAGGGGAAAAGTCTAGGAGCATTTTCTTAATGGTTTCCTTTGTAAAATGGATCAATTATGCCTAGGTATATGACTGGGGACAATAGTTTTTAAGCATGATGTTACAAAACAATATGGGTTGAGTTTGACATATGTTTTATAGATTGATAAAGGGTATCTAAAACACTTATTATTTTGGAAAGTTTTGGATAAAACAACCAAAAATAGTCATTTTTGACATTTTTGGAATAGGATTGTGTGCCTAGAAAGGAAAATTTGGAGTTTGGAGTTAAACTATGTAAGAGAAGTGCTTGGGAATTTGAAGATAAGATAAACCAAGTATGTTAAGTCCATTGGAGGGTTTAGAATCAAAATTTGTAGTAAGGATCAAGTATTTGGGTCAGAGAATCTATTTGGGCAAATGTAGATAATCAAGGAACATGAAGCATGTTTTAATGAATGGGCATGAAGTTGGTAGAAGAAACTTAAGATGTGGAGTATAGTGGGCCAAAGTATGATGTATTTGACTATTGATAGGTCTATTGAAGTGGGTTGGGTCTAGAATTTGATGCATTATTGAAGGAAGGATTTGGGTATTGTTACAAAACAAAGGAGAATTTGAGTGATCTTGGTAATTTATTGTATATATTATAACAAATTTAAACAACTTGACATATAACTTCAACAACATATAATTTAATCATAATGACAATCAAATATAACTTCAAAATATAACTTCAAGATATAATAATCATAATCAAGATATAACTTCACCATTCAATTCCATAAATATGAATAATACATGTGTATACAAAATATGACACAAATATAACATAAAAATTAAAATGTTCTATATATAGAAAGTATCAAAAGTATCAAAAGTATCTCCATATACAAATATGGCACATGCCATTTCAAAATGTCTATAAAATGAATGTTTCAAGGTGTAAAATGTGGCATATATGCCATCTCAAAATGTGCCAAGTGGCATCTCTAAATAACCATAACTAAACCTACATCCTATGTCGTAGGGGGGTCATTAAAATGTAGCCTCTTTGAAGAACTATTTGGATTTGATTGATCCTGCATCAAAAAAAAGTTCAAACCCAAGTTACATTGCTTAGTTTATATGATTTGTACATATATATAATTCATAATTCAAACACTAATTTAATTATAAATTATAACTGAATACAAACATCTCTACCTGGCCTCTCGGTCACCTATCACAATCAGGTGTCCTAACATAAGCTCTTGGTAGCGAAGGGAAAATGCCACCAATACCAACTCTGACCTATAAATATATATTTTAAATAATGAGATTAGTAGAGTGGTGCAAGGGACCAAGGTGAAACATAGAGTAATAAATTTACAAATTGATTGAACTAAAATTAAAACTTATGTCCGCTGATCTCTCCTCTGGAATAGTGGGCTGGGTCAACAAAGATATGAAAGATTCTTGTGGGGCCTCCCTCACACTGGGAGTAACCAATGAGATTCAAAAAGATAGTCAATTATATATAAATGTACTTCATTATAACAAACCTGATTACAAAATATAAATAACATTATATAAATCTATGTACAATCAGGCTATCACTCCAAATCAAGATGCCTGTTAGCCTAGGCTCCTGAACCTGTGTCGAGACATCGTCAAGAGCCACACCCTATACAATAAAGTCCATGTAAAATATTTATTACTACACACAAGTTCCATACATATACATGCATAATTAATTTTAAACACTTAATTACCTTTCCTTTGTCGACACATGAAAAAGGAACCCCCTCGTGCCCCCATTGACATCAGCTAATACCTACAAGTATACAATAAGATGAAAATATATAAGCAAATGTATGATTTTTATTTCTCTAATGGATAGATATTTAAGCATGTACAAAAAATCATATAAAAAAACTAATGGGTACATAATTTATAATATACCGTATAGGTGTTAAGGCCAAATGAAATGGCCAAAATTATGGAGTCATCCACCTATCTCAACTCCTCCTCTATCATTGACTGAACATAAATGGGCCAAATATATATACATAAGTGCATGTAGTAATTAAAAATAATCTAAATAAATAAATTATTTTTAAATTAAATAGGTCATGTGACAAATTTATTTATAATGTTTACTCTTACCATATCAATAGGAGTCCATGCCATATATACTCCATGAGGTGTTGCAGCCTCTGTAGTTGCGTCTCCTGTATCCTCCTCATCAATAACGTACTGATATGTATTAGCATCAGTAGAAGTCTGAGGCACAAATTATTGCACACAATGAAAGTATGGGGAACACAGACATGTGAACTACTTCTAGATGTCCGCACCAACATCATCCACACTAGGAGGCAACAATGACCTGGTCTGGGATATCAAATGATCACTGAACATGTGAATGGCCCTAATAATTTGTGAGGTAGACTCTACAATGATATCTAGATGCTGCACTGGAGGAGGGGGTGAGACATCAGTGGGGGGACAAAGGTAGTGGCCTTTTTGTGCTGGGAAAATGGCCTAGTCTGAGGAGCTCCTCTGGCTACGCCCATGTTTGGACTCATGCTCCAATACCTTACATTGTGACCAAGCACAAAATCAGCATATATTTTTTTTATAAAATAAAAAGGGACCTCCAGATTGTTGTGGGGTGGTTTATCAAAAACCATCCACCAGTGATCCCAAAAGTGTCTATGCATTGCATCGTTTGTGCACCATGTAATTGATAATTTAGGGCTTTTGGGGTCAACTTTTAATCTAGTTTTAGGATTCAAAAAAAGGGAGGATATATCATCTTTAGTGATATTAAGGACCGCAATCCCATCATGGTAAATCACATCATCAAATTGGGCAGGCATATTGTGACGCCAATGAAGAGCAACATTACATTTCTGTGTAAGTGTGTCAATATTTTGAACAATAGTATTTAGGGTGGCAAGCATGGGACCTAATGTAGGTATATTTTGATATGTGTTTTGGAAGCCCCTTATAGTGTTCAAATTATCTTGTATCAAATCCTCTAAAGATCGAGGGTTTTGAAGTGGTTCTGGATTGTTTTGGGGATCATTATTTGGTGGGGGAGGGTTATTTTCTTCATTATTATCAGCCATGCCTGATTAAATAAAAAATAAAAAAAATTTCAAACTGATTTCATATATTATTAAAAAATTAATATAAAACCTTATTTCAATGAAAAAACTTCATTTAACATCAAAATGAAATAGATATGTCAAAATATATCAAGAATTCACTTACCGTATATACCGCAAAGTCATATTTATTGTTGGAGAAATCTGGTACCCAAAAATACCATGTAGGGGATAAACCTAGCCGTTTTTCAATCTTCTGGCAATGAGAGAAATGAGGAAAATGACTCTAAGGTTTTGATTTATCCCATAGGTTTTGGGTACCCAAAAAAATCAATTACCCAAAAATATCAGGTACCCGATTAGGCTTGTGCTTTGGTGTCAAGTTTGCCCAACTGTAATGACACCCAGGCCTACTAAAAAGTCAAAAAAAGTCTTTTGGACGAGTGAAATGTGGATTTTTTTCACATCACCACTTTTTTGCCCCTCATCTTCTTGCACATACCCACATTGCTAGTTAGGTCCATACATAATTAGTGGCCTTTTTGAAATTTTGATATACCACCTTTAGCAACATCACATATGACATTAGAAAATTGTTATTTTTGTTCCTTGGAACTTTTTAGCATTAAACACAATCATGGAAACATTATAAACAAATTATTTTCAATAAATCAATAGGAGAGAATAGAATACATATGCAAACATTAATCCTCTCATAGGTCTTGTCATTATTTATATAGGATAGTGGTAGAACCTAAAAGTTTAAATTTGGTTGAGTTTCAAATAGGGGCCAACAACTGGATTTGATTTGGAACTACTTTTCTTGAGAAAGGTAGATAATAACAACATCTCTAGTTTAGGCAAGTGCTTAAGTTCATTGGGAAATATATTTAAAGGCATAGTAGGAGTACAAGGTATTACTTGGTAGAAGGGTGGAGGGGAGACTAAGAACAAACAAAAAATGAGAAATCCATAATTGGGAAATAAACCCAAACTCAAATTTACTAACAACACGCCAAAATATTATTTACAAGTGTACATAGTAGGAGAATCCTACATCAAGAATTATCCCAAATATACTCATTCAAAACTATTAATAGGTTGGGAAAATTAGGATCCATTGCAAACTAGGGAGTCATACCCGTGAAGCACCTGCAAACTCAAAGTTTGCATGCAAATATATAGGAGACCCACTATGTAGAAGAATCTCTTATGCATGAATTTGAAATCAAAAAGAAATCTCTCATCATAAAACTATATGACCTCTTGAATGTAGCCTTGAATTTTACTAGCTACACCTTCACACCTGCCTAAAAAAAATTGAGACCTTGGAAAATTTCACCACTAATTGAGAATGAATTACCCGAATGTTCTTGATGCAAGTTCAATTTTAAACCAAGTATTCTTAAATAAAATTCACAATTTAAACTATCACCATCATCTCCATTGAACACAAAATTATTGCCAATTTCAAAAACTTCATTACCTTATGTAGACACTTCATAATTTTTACCAAATACCCCTATGCTCTCACTTTTACCAACTAAAGGATTTTCATATTTGACCTGCAAACAAGATAAATGAATACTTTCTTTACATAAAGACGCATCATTAGATATTTACAAATAGCATGCTGGGATATAAGCAATGTGAAGATGATCATCTTTTGTTTTCATAATGATTTTTTTGTTAGAATGTTAATTACCTTTTATACTTTCAAAATCATTTTTGAGAGAAAATTCATCTCGTCCATTATTTTCATAAGAATAGGGAAGAAATAAATTCATACTATCTAATATAGAATCAAAAATTTCAAAAAGAAGATTGTTTCTAACCTTTGAATCTTCATAAGAATATATTGGATTGTTTCTTTGAGGAAATTTAATGTATCATGTTGGATTGTTTGACTTGGGAACCCATAAGGGACTATAGCATCCTAGAGGAACTATAGTGCCTTATAGGGAATATGGAACCCAAGTTGGGTAGGACCCACATCTTGCCTATGACATGTGCAAAAAAAATAAAAAATAGAAAACATGGAAAGTCAAATCATAGTTGGAGATTCCTACCTCATTCAATGGTGCTCCATCCGCGATAGCTTGTCTCAATATTTCTATCCTTGTCAACAAAATCATTCATCTTCTAGGCATCTTCTTCAACTCCAAACTACAAAAAAGTGTCAAAAGATAAAAAAATGACAAAGTGAATAGTGGAGGTAACACTATTTAAAAGGTAAGTTTTATAAACCCTAACTTAGTTTTATTTCCTTTTTACTTTACCTTTTTTTCTGCTAAATATTTCATATCTTAAGCTAGAAAACTCTAATTTTCACATCGTTCGTTGCAATGAGATCATGATTCAACTCCCTATCTCTCTGAATTCTCTATGAGACATTTTGTATTGATCCTAAACCTCATTGATAATATTTGTCTCCAAATTTACCATCAAAATTTGATGTGGTAAGCATGATACCCTATTGCACCTTCCTACTTAGAAAGCTGAAATATGGGGCATATATCTATCCTCAAATTTTTTCACTCTTTGTAAGACCTAGGTGGCTTATGATTTTGAACTGAAAAAGTGGTTTGGTAGAATATGGTTCCTAAAGTTTTATTGTAGGTACCTTTACTATAGAAAATTGTAATCACCTCATAGGTGTGTACAATTTCATGATTTTTTGTCGCTCACCTTAGTGTGTTTCATCCTAGTATGCATTTTAGGATTTCATCTTGCACTTAATGAACACCTAATTTCAATACGAGTCCTTTCTTGAATTTCATTAAAAATTAATGTGGGAACTTATTTATAGTTTTCCCCTTGATTATTTCATCAATTCAATCAATTTTTATCATAGAGGCCCTACGTTACCATGTGTGGCCTTTTGTATTTCATCTTGATCCTGCATTTTAATTTCCCTTAGAATATAGCATCCCCTTCTTGAAAGGGACCTATAATATCAATTTTGGGCCCAATTGGGGGGAATATGCCAACCAGGTCAACCTATTCCATGAGTTTTGGCCTAAAATTAAAACTGTGTAATGGTCACTTGATTTTAGTAGGAATTATAAGTTCATGTTGACTTCCTTTGAGTTTATCATCTGAAATGTATAAAATTAAGTTTCTAACTTAATTTTGGGGAGATGAAATAAATTTTAAGGTTAGATCCACAATTTTAAGACATCCCATTAAGTGAAGATCTGCAAATCAAGGAAAAATCAGCAAGCTTCAAGATTTAAAGACTATTTTGTTTGCATCAAACATTCAATAATTTCATCATAGACATGAGACTTTCAAAGGATTATGAAGATGAATAGGATATCACCAATTGATGATTATCTTATACTCTACTCTTTGGTTTAGGTATGGTTTCTTATTATCCTCAAATCTATACATTTTAGATTTAGATCTAGATCCTATTACATGATTTCAAGAACATTCAATTACATTTTCAGATAGGGTTTTACTCTAACACACATGACTAGATCTCTAGGTTACATTTTTGTATTTGGCTCATAGAAATCTTAGATACACTAAAGATTCAAGAGAATTCACATTTCCTCATTATCATATTGGTTATCCATAGAGGTAGAAATCACCAAAATGGGGGGTTGACTAAGGCAAAGCCCTATATAGAAACACACACACACAATCTGTATTTTGCAAGTGAAAACACAAACAAAACCTTATTTTGGCAGCATAACTTAGCTCTCTATCTTGAGAAAACTCTAGATTTGGTCTTTTTTGCCCCTGTTACAATGACTAGGTCAACCAGTTCGACATAGTCCTAGGAATAGGTTGATTAAGTCAGCCTAGTCCCCTCAAAAATAGCTCAAGTTTGGTCCAGACCCAAGTTTTGACAGTGGGAACCCATATCTAGAAGAAGACTAGTCTACAAAAGACTGGGAAAGTTTATAAACAAGTTGACATATTCCATGAAGAATCATATTATATTTGGATCATAGGTGCACTGTACTTTTCTCATGTCATGTCCATACTCAACTCCTATTTCTAGAAATTCTATTTTAGTTATTTTCAGTTATTGGTCTTAAAAACCTATCTCACCCTTCTCTAAATTCTAAGAAAAAAATGAATAGTATCCAAAGAGAAAAGGTATTTCATTATCCCTCTCTCATCAAGGGTTAGCCAATCATACTCACTTATTAGTGGCTTTGTATTCTAATGTGAGTGGAAAAGAGGGATTCCTACTAAATTTGACCTATCCCATTTCCCACCATCATACTTCATAATTAAAATGGTATATCTCAATCACATGAGAATTAATATTTAGGTTGTTGGATTCATAATTTTGGAAATGTTCTAGACAAAAAAAATATAGGATTAGAGAATTCAACAATGAAAGGTAAAGGATCTATCCCTTTTGATTGTTCTAAAGAGCCAGTAATAGGTTCTTTGTTTAAAAGTTTTGCAACTTTATTATGATAAAACCATTCAGATAAATAGATCATCCTCTATTTTTAATTGTTTCCTTCTTTTCAACCTCAAAATTATGTACCTTATCTTGCTTCAAATAAAAATGGATCTCTGGATGTAGTGGTCCAACAAAGATAGATAACTTATTTTCTTGGCTAGGTGGATTAGCATGTTGAATTTGTATTAGTGACTGATTGAATTGATCTAAAAAATTCCTCATGCATTCATCTTATCTTTTTTGAGTTTTTAAAAATGGCATAAAAGATCACCCACATTAACTATTTGTTTAAATTTTGCAAGGAATTTGTCTTTCAATGTACTCTAATTGGTGATGTATTCATCTTCCAAATGTTGGAACCAAACTGTAGTAGCCCTAGTGAGGGTTTCAACAAAAAAACAAAAATGTCCTTTTTGATAACCCCAAAAATGCCAGAGGAAATAGTGAATGCTCAAATGTGACCATCAGGATCTTGCTCATTCTGTTTGGAAAACTTTGGAAAATGTTTTCTTGATCTTGCAAGCAAGCTGGTATAAAGAAATAGAGCCAAAGCTCCAAACTAAGTTTCCCATTGATGGACTACAATTAAGGCCATTATGATCTACCAAAATATTTTTTATGTAAGTTTCATAAAATAGAGTCACAACCTCCATTCCCAGGGATACACCTTTAGATTTATAAAGTGATAGGGAACCAACATTTCATTTCCCCATTTGAGTCACCATAACTTGTTGGTTAACAAATTTTTCTTTTTAAAACGGAAAAAAAATTGACTCTCTTTTCTTGGATATTAATCTCTTTGAAATAGAAAGGTACAAATCCCTCTTATGATATGAAATGGATTTTAGGGAGTATTCTTTTAACAAGAAAGCAGGAAAGGCAAACTCGTGCAGGTGCACCCTAAGGTATTTGATCAATCTTTTTGTTATTTTGGCTTGTAGGTTGGTTTGACCAACCACCAATTAATAAGGAATAAGATATAAAGTCCCAAGTGTGTGTCTAGAGTCAGTAGTGATTAGAGTTTAGTAGTCGATGAGATCAAGATGTGTCTAGAAGTCTATATCCTTAAAATTCAACCAAAAGGTCAAAGGGTTGACCAAAAACTCCAAAATGGAGTAGCATTCATGGTTTTGGTGTTTTTGAGCATTTTAAGGTCATTTGATAAGGTTTAGGACCAAGTTGGGGCATTGGAAGTGACAATTTGTCATTTGAGCAAAGATGTAAAAGTTGTCATGACAACATTTACTAAAAACTAGGAAAGGGCTTTAATGGAGCCCAAATCCTGACATGAGGGTCCATACATGTGGGAATAAGTTCTATAAGGTGGAAAAAACCCTAATACAGGAGTCAATTTTCATTTTGTACTGACTGTGTGTGGAGTGAATTAGACTATATTTTGATAACAACGCTTTGATCATGTTGTTTAATGGATTGAAAGTGATAAGTTAATGCATTGGGAACTTATATTTTGGAATATACTTACTTTTTGTGGCATTTATTTGATCATTTTGTGTTACAGGTTAAGGTTTTTCAAATTCTTTCATTTCTTCTGGTTCATTATCTGGTTTTGAGGCAACTATGTAAATATGCCTCCCTCTTGAATTCTCGTGGTCAGATTCCTATGGCCTCTTGGATTCAAGTAGGGGACTCCATGTACATTGTGTATATATCTTGTGGAGTAATTTTGTGCAAGGGAAGCAATTTTAGCATCAAGCCCTAGGTGAGTGCTAGTGCATTCTAGTTAGGCGCTTGAATGGAACAATAGCAAGAAAGATTTCTCAGTGGATTGGTTGAATCCAATCAATGGTGGGGGCATGTAGAGAGGTGAGTCCTTGTTATTTGGATGCAAGGTGAAGTTAAGTGGAGTTTGGTAAGACATTCAAAGAAAACCAAGAAACCAGACTGTGTACATGTTCCCCAAAACCCATAAAAATAGGGGTTTCTTGGAAAACAAGTGTACGGATAGAGTGGGAACTTAAGACCTTGAAAATCATAGAGTATAGGAAAAACCCACAAGGAATCCATAATTAGTTCCCAAGGGTGTTAAGGGATGTTTGGAGAAAATCCATATTTTCAGTATATAGGAGGCCTAATTAGGCCTAAAAGGCTACAAGGCCTTAACAACTAGAAATAAAGAACCCAATTGAAACTAGGATGAGAGATCCACCAAATTGGATCAAGTGTAGTTTAAAGAGACCTAGGAAAGGTCAAGAATCCTATCACTAGGGAGGTAGGATAGTTGGGAAAGAAAGTGGCCAAGTCAAGCCATGGTTGTGAAGAGGTATGGAGAGGGAGTTAACATTATTTTGAGCTTGTTGGAGAGATCCAAGTGAGTTAGGGGATCAGGTAGATATCCTCTAGTTAGGGTGGTGATAGGAACCCTAAGAAGACCAATAAAATGTCTAGTAGAGAGAAACAAAGCTCTAGGATTGGGAGCTCCCCGTCAAATTGGTATTAGAGCCATTGAAAGGCTTGGGAGTTGATTAGTGTATGTTAGAGAGGAGTGAATCCATAGGAGAAAATATCATGGTGACCAATGTCAAATTGGAAAGGGACTTGTCAGAGTAGCAAGAAAAAAATAGGCTTCTTGAAGAAGCCATGGAGGAAATGAAGTTGAAGATGGAAGAGGTTGTAGAGATAGCCAAAAAGATGAAAGAACAGATGAGTGAAGATAAGGATAAAGGGAAGAAACCAGTAGAGGAGGAGATAGAACCTGAGCATGACCCTCCTCTACCTGAGGAACCATTCCTCAAGGCCCTTAACACATTGAGTGGCAAGGCTCTAGAAGTAATTTGAGTGTTCTCTAGTAAGATGGATGCAGAGATGGTTATGGAATGGATTGAAGGCATGGAGAACCACTTTGAATGTGATGGAATCACAGAAGCACAAAAGGTAAAGATAGCCAAGTCTAGGCTAAGAGGATAGCCACTCACATGGGGGAAGTTTCTGCAAGAAGAAAGGGAGAAATAAGGGAAGAAGCCCATAGAAAATTGGAAATCTATGGTGGCAAAGGTGAAGGAGAACTACCTTCCAGAATACTATGACATTCGGCTACATAAGAAAAGGAAAAACCTTAAACAAAAGGACCTAGATGTGCTATCATATACTGAAGAATTCCATAAGCTTTGTCTTAGATCTAGAGTATAGGAGATAGAGAATCAAGGTTTCTTGGTACCTTAATGGATTAAGGTGGAAGATACAAGAGCTCAGCCTCTTTACCCTAACCTCCATTCATAGTTGTTTTCAAATGGCTCTAAAAGTGGAAGAGAAACTTAGAAAGAAACAAGATTCTAACTCTAGAGGAAGAGGAAGAGGCAGTGACAATAGAGGTATCCATAGAGGTGGTTCAAGTGGAAGAGGTAATGAAAATAGGAGCCAAGGTGACTCCAAATATACAGAACAAGGACATGCGACAAATAATAGAGGTGGATATAGTAGAGGTAGAGGTTCTTATAAAAGTGGAAGAGGAAGATTAGGGGGTTTTGGAAGAAGTTTTCATTTTTCTTCCATGAAATCCTACAATTGGAGCACCCTGCATATAGATGCCCTGACAAACCCTCAGCTTCACAAGGAGAGAAAAAGATTGCCTATGTCCAAGAAGAGGACTATTCTAAACAATCAGAGGTGAGTTTAGATTCAAATAAGGGAGAGAATCTCACGTTGAGAAGAATCTTGATCAAGACACCCACTAAAGATGAAAATAAGAAGAGAAGGGCTCTTTTTAGAGTCAAATGCAAGATATTGGGAAAAGTGTGCAAAGTGATCATTGATTCAGGGTCCATAGATAATGATATATTAGAGGAGGTAGTAGAGAAGTTGAAACTCACCAAGATTCCACATGTGTGTCCCTATAAAGTTACCTGGTTAAACAAGGGGCAAAACATCTTGGTAAATGAGCAAGTGTGGTTAGAATTCAATATTGGCAAGTATCAAGATAAGATAATTTGTGATGTGTTTCCAATGGATGCATGTCATATGTTGCTTGGCAGACCATGGCAGTTTGACAGGGAAGTAGTCCATCATGGGAAAGAGAACAAGTACTCATTCAAGAAGAATGGAGTAACTTTCAAAATTTAGTCTTTGATAGAGGAAGACATAGTGAAGAAGACGAAATCTAGTGCACTATTGATGAGTGGGAAGGAATTGCTAAAGGATATGAAAGAGGAAGGAGTTGGCTATGCAATCATGTTGAAGCCAAAGGAGGAGGAGACTCATAAGAAAGAACCTATGCCAGAAGAAGTGAAACAACTGCTGGATCAATTTAAGGAAATAATATGTGAGGGTACTCCAGCTACACTACCACCAAAGAGAGAGATACGTCATCAGATTGACTTTGTGCCAGGAGCATCTTTGCCAAACAAGGCTGCATATAAAATGACACCAAAGAAAAACAAGGATATAGCTAGGAAAGTACAAGAACTTTTGGACCAAGGGCTGATTAGAAAGAGCTTAAGCCCATGTGTTTTTATAGTGGTGTTGGCTCCTAAGAAGGGAGGTAAGTGGTGAATGCATACTGATTCTAGGGAAATTAATAGGATAAATATTATATATAGATTTCCTATTCCTAGAATAGAGGATTTAATGGATTATTTGGGGGGTGCTAAGTACTTCTCTAAAATTGATTTGAAAAGTGGTTATTATCAAATTATGAAGGAAGGTGATGAGTGGAAGTCATCCTTTAAGACTACAGAGGGGTTATATGAATGGTTAGTTATGCCCTTTTGGCTTACCAATGCACCTAGTACCTTTATGAGGGTTATGAATGAAGTCTTGAAGGATTACATAGGTGTATTTGTAGTTGTCTACCTAGATGACATCCTCATTTTTAGGAAAAAAAAGGAGGAGCATATGAAACACTTGGAACTAGAGTTGAAGAAGTTGCAGGAAGAAAAGCTCACCATAAATCTTGAAAAGAGTGAGTTTATGAAGGAAGAATTAGTCTACCAAGGATTTGTAGCCTCCCAAGGTGACTTGAAGATGGATAAGGACAAAGTATAAGCCAAATTAAACTGGCCTACACTTAATACAGGGAATGAAGTTAGGAGCTGTTAGGGATTTTTCTTGTATGAACCACAGTGCTTGAAATGTCTATTTGAACACTATGCTTTCTAATACTAATTCAGGAACAAGAAAAGCCTAATTGCTAAGGACTGGATAAGGTCCTTCTTCATTTTTGAGCTCCACATATACTTAGGCAGGTTTTACCTCTTATGATTGATGTTTACATAGTATGTATTAATGTGGATACTGATTTGCTATGTACCTTTGTTAAATCAACTTACAAATCACCTTGCAAATGACCAAGCATAACCAGATGAAAGATTTAACCATACAAACCAAGGTTTTAAATATAACAAGAACCAGTGATACAAGGATTTTCATCCTTATTCCTTTTATTGTAGGAGGGATAACATAATGATCCACTCTTCAAGGGATTAACAAAATGAACACTGTCCTACTGACAAGAGTCCTTACTGAGTTCAGTTTGTTTGTTCTTTGTAACAAGAGTATTTTGATTAAATTGGTTTTGATGCCTTGAAATAACTTGGATGATGATAGGTTATCAGACCAATTTCTGGACCAGTGCCTATCCTTTGGGTTACAGAGTCAATAAACTAAGATCTCATAGAAACAAAATACAGTAGGCTGCCTTACAACCCACATGCAATTTAGATAAGTTGCCTCACAAATTACCTTGTCACCTCTAAACAATTGTATCAAATCTTTAAGAAACCATTATGCTCCCTGAAACTACTCACAAAACTTAGTTCTTTCCTTAAAAGAAACTTGCAAGCAATTAGATAGTTACCTAATAACCAAAATGCTTCAGAATGCCTTGCAAACTTAAACATAAAAAAGCATACACAGAGAATAAAGATACATCAATTGAAGAGAGTAAAATTGCACTGTATTTTTATTTATATGATCCAGCTTCCATACATGAAAGATCTTGCAACTTCAAAAGATAGACAAAAGTTTAGAACATCTGAATTCTATAATATATTATCTCCTTCTCCAAAAAATCCAACCTCAAAGACCCCTTACAATTTACAACTCTCTTGCTATATATAGGTTTTTGACCATCTTGGAATCCCTTAAGGATGCAACAAGCTTAGGATGGTCATAGAAAACCTAACCCTAAAGCTACAGGAGAGACAAAAAGAAAGAGAGAGAAGAAGCGGTGGAATGACCAAGTCAAAAAGATTGAAATAGATATTCTTTGTTCTCCTCCTGATCTAGCGACTTGATCTGATAGTGTACATAGTAGATAGCAGCAGTTATGTCAAGTCTGGATGACCGTGCTTTCAGATTTACCTACATTCTCCTTTTGCAATAACTATTAGAGTAATAAAGTGATTCCACTTATTAATTAAATCATATTGATTTAATTATTAAGTCACTTATTATCTCTCTTTTACTTAAGCTAAACTTTAGGCATTTAATAATTAATTCTTTTATTAATTATTATTATGCATCCTAGATTTTCCCTTTAGGGTTTCTCGTTTAGGGTTTCGGTATCCTTTTATAAGGATTCCCTCTTTGTAAATTATTCAATTCAATGGTTATTAATTAATTGAGGATGTTATTGCATTAAGAGTTTTTTCTCCATTATTTGCACAAGATGTTT
>MU227808.1:142149-153763 GCA_018584345.1 Thuja plicata | reverse complement strand
ATGATGAAGGCAGATGCCAAATCCCATCCCTCAGCCAACAATATTCCACTACCTAGCACCATCTTCCTGGCTTCCTCGGGTGAAATATCCTCATTCTCTAGATCATAAGACTGTAAAGCCACTAGGGATTCATTTTTTATTGTCTCTTTTCCATCCACTGTCAATTGGGATCTGATCTGCTCTGTCTTACGCCATCTTAGGAAGTCTTTAAACTCCTCTGTTTTAACAAAGTTGTCATCACTTAGAAATTTGTGTTGATGAAGCAATCTTTCATCAACACAGGCTTTAAGTGGCAGCTCAACATTGTCATCTAGGTCAGGCTATTGCTTCTTGCCTTCCCTGATTTCCTTTCTTAGGTTATCGTCATATAACCTATTCCCTGGTACTAAGGCCTTAGCCTTATCCTTTTTCTTACTTTGTCCTTCTACTGAAGGCTGCCCTATTTCCAATTTTTGCCTTTTAGGAGCAGGATCTTCTAAATCATCAGGCTAGGTGACCGATGTTAAATCAACAATGTGACCCTTTTCTCCCTACAACTACGGTATTTTAGCTATATCTTTCTGTGATGCTTGCTTTGGTGAAGGATACATAGTAGGACGTGCATATTCACTATCACTACCACTATCATACTCAGACTCCGAATGATCAGGTGTCAGAGCACCTTTCTTGTCAAGCACTGTATCAAGTTACTCTATAAGCACATAAAAGTTGTCTATCATGGCTTTGATCCTGTCAAAATATGGGAGGTCAGGGTAAAAACCCCAAAAAGACAACCCATTTCTCTTTATTTTCTTCTCAAGTTTTAGCAACTCTTGGATTCTCAGTCTTCTTGTATGAATATCATCTTCATCTAAGATGTTCCTTGTTGCATCTTATTCTATGCACTCACAGTGGACATTTGTATTGGGGATTGTAGGTGTATACAATTTCCTAACCCCTACCACGAAGCCCTTTGGATCAATGTATCTATAAGGGGTTGCCCCCATCCTGTATTTTTCCAACCATTGACCTACTGCATCAATGGCACCCTTGCCAATTGTGAAATGAGAAATCTTAAACTCCCTAGTGGTTAGAGTCCCCTTCTTATGTGGTACAAAGTGTTCATTATCTTTTAACATCAACTGCCATATGAATTCCATTGCAGCCACCCGTGCAGGCACATAATATGGTAATAAATGAGGTGGGTGAATACACCCATATACCCTGATGACGGTGTAATTTTATTCCATAAAGAAGTCACCCCAATTATGCTTTCCAGGCAAGTTATCTGTATAATCACATGGCCTAAGCAGTTGTATAACCTTTAATGGGATTCTTGTTCTGCTTGTTCCCAAACTTTGCACTATTGGATACACAATCAAATTCTAAAAAGCACAGTAGTCACACTCCCTAGAAGTGTAATTCCAAACCCTCACCCAAAATTGGATAGGATTTGGTCCAGACTGATAGAATCTCTAAAGAGTTAAATTATTAATATCCATGATGACAAAATTGAAATACAAAAGGAGGTGCATAAGAACTGAGTAATGCAAAAATTTGGGCTCCTTCTCCTTTGGGTTCTTCATTCTCTTATGGGTTGCAATGAAACCCTCATGCATTTCATCTATGATGTGCTGAATATAATCATAACTGGTGTTAGAGTGGACCTCTTGTAGGTCCAACACCATCATCAGAATCCCTGCATCTATCTTCTCTGCATCACCATCTATCCCCAACACTCTACACAGGGAAAATGTAGCATACTTGATATAGAAGTGTAGATCCTTGTAATAATATGGGCTGTCCCTTGACATAGGATCTAAATAATTTTTCACTTCTTTCAGCATATGTTTTAGCAATTGGTTCCTAGAAACCCCAGGCTTCAAAGTATACCTCTGTTTTTTCTTTGTCATGTCAATTTTGGTAGACATGGTGCTGTATAAGCCGAAGGCTTGCATGAATGAATTTCTATTCAAAATTAATAGGGCAGTGCCATCATCCCTCCTGATGGTCTTAGACAAAGCATCATAGTGATTGGCTAGGTCTAAGAACAAGTCTACATCTAGGAAGACATCAGGAACAAGTAACTTGGCTAAACCATAGGTCCAAGGGTTTGATACTGGGATGGGCTTATCAGAATTCTTATAAAAATAATTGAAGAGGGAAAAACCTGTTGCTACTGGAGTCACAGCATCTCGAATATCTTTATACTCATCAATGAGGACATTAGCATTAGCCTTCTTATTTTGTGTTGAACCAAGCAGGAGACGGAGGAATTCATCAGAAAAACTTGCCTTTCCCTTTTGCTCTTCCTCACTTCCTCCACTTGTCGAAGCAACACTAATAGCCCCGCTCATACTTGCAATACCTTGATTCTTCTACTCCTTACTGATATTGAAACAAATCTATTTCTGAGATTGGTTAACCGTCTTGTGCACAATTTTTTGAGACTTAGAACCTATTGATCAACTCTGGAAATACTGCAAACTGCACAGAATACCTCTTCTCTCTGAAAACTTAACACTTGGGCTCTGGAATCTGAAAACTCAGTGAATGAAAATGAGAGCACTATCAACTACTTATAGCCATCATTCAAAGTATGTAGCTCATAATTTGGAAACATCAGTTCTGTCTTTAATTTGACATCCTATGAACTTGAATGAAAACCTAGCCGTAGTTCCATGAGCTTGACAGGAAATCAAATTTTTAAAAGTGAATCCTTGGAACAACCTTAGAACATTCAAAAGAGCTGACATGTCACACTATGATTTGCTAACTGTCTCACATCTCAGCTACCCTTTTTGCATAGCAATCAAAATACAAGCCTCTGATTGGTTACCAAATGATTCATGCTATCACATCAAAAACTGCCGCCATTTTTTAGATTTTGGGATCAGGCGACTGTGCGACTGCATATAATCTCTTTGTCGCAGACCTTAGTCACTAACCCATAGTTTATCTTGAGATAGTGAGACAATACACTTTCTTTCCTTTGGCTAACCCAAGTCACTATCTGGTGATCACACGACCCTGCAAAAATCATAGTCGCGCATAGTTAACACTAACTATTTATCCTTTCTGAGACCACGCGACTAATCATTACCTTTAACCCTTTACGGTTATACCTCAGTTGCCAAATGTTTTTTTTTCTTATCAAGACTATGCGACTATACCTAGTCGCCCGATCACAGAATACAAGATCTGAGTATCATGACAGGTTGTATGTGCCCCTTTTCTTATCTGATGACTGTGCGACAAACCTTAATCGCCAAGTCGAGAGGACTATTCCCCCTCGGGTAGTTTTATTCTGAGACATTGCGACCACCGTTAGATCCTCTAATCTCTTTATCCGACAGCCATCGCTTAATCGCCAAATGTTTTTGTATACCCTTAAATATTTCTCAGACTTTGCAACAAAAGGAAAAGCACCTAGTCTTGTTGTCGCTGATTTGATTTTCTCCTTCTGGCGACCATGTGATAAACCTTTAATATCCACTCGCCTTATGACACATGTCACAAAATAATTTGTTCTCTTACTGCACAATGGAGAACTAAGTCATCACTCTGTAACTGGTGACAACCCGACTATGCTTTATGCTAAACCTCAGACGGTTAGTCGCCAAGTCTCAGCAGTTTGAACTTAACCGGCTTCTTTTCTGGAGACTGTACGACTAAAGGCCTTGCATTACATATTACTTTAAACTCATTCAGTGATCACGCGAAAAAAGGTAATCGCAAAGTCTCTTAATATTTCCTTGACTGCAGAAAACATCTTGCGATCACCCAACTAACCTGTGGGCCCACTGACATATTACCACTCTGTTCAAAAGATTTAGCGACTATGTGACACAGAGTGAATCGTGAAGTCTGGGAAAGAACTAGGAATATTCTATTTTCAATAGAGACAATGCGACACAGGCTAATCGCAAAGTCAGGGATAAAAAGGAATATGCTGATTTAAGTTATGCGACTTAGCAATTGCAATAGAACTCATGACTTAAGTGAACTGAAAAATAAACATCGAAATAGAAGTGACATGACTTAGGGTTTGTTTTCAACTTTTAACACTTGGAAGGCTAAGGGTTTTTAGGGTTTTGCAAATTGAGATAGGTTAAGATTTGAAAACCTGAAAACTTGACATAAGTAAAGCAAAAAGGAACAAGAGACAGCTGATTAAAAACACCAGATCACAGAGAAAAGAATAGGGAACCAGGAAAACTGCCAAAACAAGAAATACAACCAACAGGAGCTTCCATGGGTTAGCCCAATTCTATAGGAAGTTTATTAGAAGATTCAGTGAAATTTGTGCTCCAGTCCTAGAAACCATTAAAGGAGGGTTGAAAACAAAGTTTGTATGGACCAAGGTAGCTAATGAGGGGTTTGAAAGGTTGGAGAAAGAAGTAGTCACTCAACCTATATTTTTGTTAGCAAGTTTTGACAAACCTTTCATAGTGGAGTGTGATGCAAGAAGCATAGTAGTGGGGGCTGTCTTAGGCCAAGAAGGCGGGCCAGTAGCATTTTTCAGTGAGAGATTGAATGAGGAAAAGTCTAGGTAATATTCCTATGACTTGGAGCTATATGCTCTTGTGAAAGCCCTAAAGAAATGGATGCATTATATATTTCCTAAAGATTTTTTTGTCTTTACAGATAACCAAGCATTAAGTTATATCAATACTCAGGACAAACTTAGTTTGAGACACATCAAATGGATGTAGTTTTTTGCAGTCATACACCTTTACCATTAAGAATAAGAAGGGGGTAAAAAATAAATTTGAAGATACCCTTAGTAGAAGGATGCTTACCATACAAGAGATTCAGTTGTAGAGTACAGGGGTTGAAGGGTTCAAGGACATTTATGAAGGAGATGCAGACTTCACAGTGATCTACAAGGTGTGCAAAGAGTTTGAGAATAACTTTCACAGGGGGTATGAACTACACTCTTCATAATGGATTGTCATTCAAAGGGAAATAGTTATGTGCTCCAAGGGGATCCATCAGGGTGAACCTCATCCAAGAAAAACATAATGGGAGTTTGAGTGGACACTTTGGATTGAACAAGACCTTGGATCTAGTGGAGAGGTTTTATTGGTGGCCAAAAATTGAGAGAGATATAAGAAGATATGTAGAGAAGTATGGTGTGTGTTAGAAGGCAAAGGGGACTTCATCAAATGCATGCCTATATCAACCAGTTACCATCCCAAGTAGACCATGGGATTGCATAAGTATGGATTTTACTATAGGACTACCTAGGACACCTACTGGATTAGACAGTGTGTTTGTGGTAGTGGATAGATTTAGCAAAATGTGCCATTTTTTCCCATGCAAGACAACACATGATGCTAGCTATATTTCCCATTTTTTATTTAAGGAGGTAGTGAGAATACATGGCTTGCCAACAGGCATAGATGTAGACAAAGATGTGAAGTTTATGGGACATTTCTGGAAGACACTTTGGAGAAGGCTAGGAACCAACTTGTCACATAGCTTAGCTTATCATCCTCAAACCGATGGCCAGATAAAGGTGATCAACAGGGTACTTGGTAACTTTTTGAGGTGTTTGAAAAAAGAGTATGGACAAAGTTGGGAGAAAGTTATTCCACATGCAAAATTTTCCTACAATGATAGCACAAATCAGACCACTGACAGGAGTCCATTTGAGATCATCTATGGGTTACACCCAAGGGGTGTTGTTGAGTTGAGAGATCTAAAAGGATATGAAGGCATCAGTGGCCATGCTGATGATTTTTACTAGTCAATGAGAGAGGTACATGAGCAAGTTAGAAAGACTCTAATGGAGGCCAATCAGAAGTTGAAAATTAAGAGGGATGAAGGAAGAAGAGATCTGCAATTTGAGGTAGGTGATCTAGTAATAGTTTTTTTGAACAAGGATAGGTTAAAAAAGGGGGTACCTAGTAATCTACAGATGAAAAGGATTGGGCCTTGCAAGGTGTTGGACAAGTATGGACCCAATGCCTATAAGGTGGAGCTACCCAAGGAGATGGAAATTTATCCTATCTTCAATGTGAAAGATTTGATAAAGTATAAAGGGCCAAAAATGGATGAAGTATAGTTTAATACTAAGGTGAAAAAGAATGTGGGAGAGTTCAAGACTCTTGATCAGATCAAACCACAATTTGAAAGGATACTGGATTCAAGAGTGAAAAAGAAGACTAGGCATAAGATATATATGGAACATCTAGTGAAGTGGAGACAACAACCAAAGTCAGAAGCCACTTGGATAGCTGAAAGTGACTTCAAGAAACATGGAATCAGTGAGGATTTCTTTACACCACAGGTACCCTAACTTGTTTTTTATAGGGTGAGAATGGTGTAGGAGCACCCTAAGGTCTTTGATAGATATTTTTTTATTTTGTATTATAGGTTGGTTTGGCCAACCACCAGTTAATAAGGACTAAGATATAAAGTCACAAGTGTGTTTAGTGTGTGTCTAGATTCAGTAGTGATTATAGTTTAGTAGTGGATGAGATAAAGTTGTGTTTAGAGGTCTATGTCCTTAAAGGTCAACCAAAAGGTCAAATGGTTGACCAAAAATCCAAAATGGAGTAGCATTCATGGTTTTGGTGTTTTTGAGTGTTTTAAGGTCATTTGATAAGGTTTAGGACCAATTTGGGGCATTGGAAGTGATAATTTGTCATTTGAGCAAAGATGTAAAAGTTGTCATGACAACATTTCCTAAAAAATAGGAAGGGATTTAATGGTGCCCAAATCCCAACATGAGGATCCATACATGTGGGAATAAGGTATATAAGGTTGAAAAAACCCTAATCTAGGAGTCGGTTGTCATTTTGTACAGACTGTGTGTGAATGAGTGAATTAGATTGTATTTTGATAACAACACTTTGATCTAGTTGTTTAATAGATTGAAAGTGATAAGTTAATGCATTGAGAACTTCTATTTTGGCATGTACTTGTTATGGCATTGATTTGATCATTTTGTGTTACTAGTTAAGGTTTTGCAAATTCTTTCATTTCTTCTAGTTCACTGTCTGGTTTTGAGGCAACTATGTAAATATGCCTCCCTCTTGAATTCCCTTGGTCAGATTCCTATGGCCTCTTGGATTCAAGTAGGGGACTCCATTTACATTGTGTATATAGATTTTGGAGTCATTTTGTGTAGGGGAAGCAATTTTAGCATCAAGCCTTAGGCAAGTGCCAGTGCATTCTGGTTAGGTGCTTGAATGGAACAGTAGCAAGAAAGATTTATTAGTGGATTGGTTGAATCCAATCAATGGTGGGGACATGTAGAGAGGTGAGTACTTGTTATTTGGATGCAAGGAGAAGTTCACTAGAGTTTGGTAAGACATTCAAAATGAACCAAGAAACCAGACTGTGTACATGTTTCCCAAAACCCATGAAAATAGGGGTTTCTTGGTAAACCAGTGTACAGATAGAGTGGGAACTTAAGACCTTGAAAATCCTAGAGTATAGGAAAAACCCACAAGGAATCCATAATTAGTTCCCAAGGGTGTTAAGGGATGTTTGGAGAAAATCCACATTTTCAGTACATAGGAGGCCTAATTAGGCCGAAAAGGCTACAAGGCCTTAACTGTTAATCTCTAAGTTCTGTTGATGATTAGTGACCAACACTTAGTCATTCACTTAGGTAGTTCTAGTTGGTTATCACAGTGGCCAAGCTAAAACTATGCAAGGTTGAGCAACATTGCCGAGCCAAGTAAGACACAGGGATGTTAAGTGCCAAGTGATAGACAGTCAAGTGCCAAGTAGGACAGTTTTTGTATACATGTCTGGAATGATACAAAATTCAAGGATAAGGGATCTGGCCGACTTGTATAATATTTTTGGGCTAACTAATGTATGCATTTATTATTCTTATACGGAGTTAGTTATGCATTTAATTGTTTTATCCTATGCATGACTCATTGTAAGAATTAATTATTTTACCATTAAGGCATGGATATCATATCTTGATCATTGATCTAGATCTTGCTATCAAATCTGAACAGATATATTAGATTGCTTCTAAACCCTATTTTGTAAGTGTGTGTATAGAGTGTGACGATTGCATTTTTGGAAGTGAAATGCACAAAGGGTTATTTTGTTAAGAAGCAGAGATCAAGTAGAGAAATAACACAGTGAACAGAAAAGTAATGTTATATCAGATTATGAGATCATAGAAGGTACTAGAAAGAGGAGATTCGTCATTAGCATCAGAGTGCATAACAAAGGATCAATACTTGAGACTTTCTAATCATTGTATCAGGGTAGATTGTAATAATCTGAAGCTCTTAACCGGGCAAACCTTTCATAGGGTAGATTACATTTTATAATCAAACATTGTAACCTTAATAGGTACACTTTATTATTGTAGTAGTGAAGAATTTTTTGGGTGTCATCCCCACCCCAATTTTACCTATTTGGGTTTCTAGGTTACCAAGTTATTGTGTTATGTGTTATTTATTTCATTATGTGGATGCTATCTAAGATTACATTAGATTCATTTATGTATGAATGTGGATCAGTTTGTTTTAAGTGTTTAATTTTGAAGATCTGATTCACCCCCCCCCCCTCAGTATCTTGCTTTCCCATTATTGTATTTCCAACAATTGGTATCAGAGCGGAGTTCTCTAAAAGGTTATAATCAGCTTGAGAATACAGATCTTGAAATGGNATTCCCCCCCCCCCCCTCAGTATCTTGCTTTCCCATTATTGTATTTCCAACAATTGGTATCAGAGCGGAGTTCTCTAAAAGGTTATAATCAGCTTGAGAATACAGATCTTGAAATGGATATCTACAAGATGGGAAAAATCATTGAGAATCAAAAGATTGATATTCAGTAGCACTACAACAGCTTGAGTCTGTAAGACAAGAATTAAAGAAGTCCCTAGTTGCAAGGAAAGATATGGCCACACAGATGAATGACACTCATTATCAGGAAGAGGACACCACAAATCTATTTCAGAATGGAGATTCTACTGAGAGAAATGCAGCAATAGCAGATCTACTGGAAAAGAACAGTGCACTATGTGAAGAAGTCAAAAACTTGAAAAAGGAACAAGAAGCCCAATCAATAAGAATGTGTGAAGTTGTTGAAAAGAAAAAGAAAGCTATGGAAATAATAAGACAAGATGACAAGGCTATGGCAGAAGAAGACAAGAGAATGATGACTATCAAACTTGATGAAAGAATACATGATGTGCAAACAATGACAGTCAATCAAGTGGACATGGCAAATCAACTACTACTTGAAAATCAGGAGATAAGTAGGAAAGACTTGGAGATTGTTAATCTTAGATCTCAGAATAGTCAATTGAAGGATGAATTGAGATCTGAGAAAGAAATCAATAATAGAGTGAATGATCCGAGTGCAGCTATGAGATACTTTGAACAACTGGTGGAAGCATCAAGAAGACCTAAAGATTCTTCTGGATTAGGTCACACTGGACAACATACAACCACTGAAGATGGAGAATCATCTAAGACAGGTGAAAGAAGGCATACAAAGTCGAGAAACAACAAACCTATTTGTCACCACTGTGGAAAACCTAGTCATACAGCAAACATTTGTCGAAGCAAGAATGGTAAGTCCAATCTGAAAACTAACTTTAATGGTTACTGCTTTAACTATAATAAGTTTGGACATCAAGCATGTGAATGCAAGACAAAGGCAAGCAAAACACCTAGACTCAATGGTAATTTCTATAACTGTCACAAATATGGTCATAGAGCACAAGATTGCAAATCTAAAGGTAAACAACAGTGGACGTCAAAGGTACAAGAGAAATCACCAAGAAAAGGCAATACTCAGAATTGGGATTACAATACATGGCATAGTTGTCATTACTGTGGTGAGTATGGACATGTTCCAAAAAACTGCATAAGGACACATTTCAGAGGTAAATCTAAAAGTTGGATGAATGGAAGCCTAGTTTGTCATAGTTGTCTGAAAATTGGACATACAAGGAAAGATTGCAAAACTAGAGTACCTGCTCCTAGTGTTGAGAAAATTAGGGAACAAATGAACAAGACACGGGTTAAGAAGTCTAAACCATGCAACAATGAAGCTAATGAAGCCGAGGACACCCAATCCAATGGATCAGGTGATCACATCATCTCCAACTAAGAGAAAGAGGTATGTAAGGAATTATATTTAAAATTCTTATCTTACATCAGTTCCTAACATAAAATGTACAAAAGTCCATATTTGCATATGTTAAGATGCACCAGGACATATCTTTGTGATGAAGGGTGCTCCCCTTAATACCACAAACACATAACAGAAATAGAGAAGCAACAAAAAAATTTGCAAGAATGGAAAATGGGCTTCTTATTATCTCCACAAATATGGAATTACAAACTTTCAGAATTATAATATGCAAAGCCACATGGGAATTCCCCTTACAATATTCTATAGGATAAAGCCTTGAATTATTACCCAGATCTACCCAGATCTACCATAGACAACACTACGGGCCTTCTTTATATAGGCAATTTCCACCGCCCGAGAAGGTTCCAGAAACTTAGCCCATAGGGCTGACCAAACTTAGAATTATTTTATTTTACAATTTATTACATCATAGTCGGCTCAAAATAAATTTTGAAACTCGAACAGAAATTTTGAAGAAAAATTATTTTCTGCCATTTCAAGTGACCCAACTTCAAAAGACCATAAGTCATTGCCAGTTGACCCGATTGACTATTATGACCCCAATTCAGAAAGGCCACGAAGCGCTCTACAGGCCTTACTAGCATAGGCACTGGTCCCCCAAATTTTTGACCTCATCCGGGGCCTCTAAAGCCTTCAAAACTGAGTTCAAAATTTCTGTACCCTGCTATCAATACCAAAAATCTTTAATATCTCCAAAACTAGACCTGATCTAGCCATGAAAATTTACTAGCAGGCTGATAAGACTGAGATCAACCTCCACATGTGAAATCAGAACATTCTGAGATCGTATGACCAACTTACTAAAAATAGCAAGTTTCCATAGATAGCAGCTCTGTACACGATAGCCCTTATTGAAAAGCAAACAGAAATATTTTTGGGTGATGCAAGATTGCCCTTACACCCAGGATGCTCCTGCATCAGATACCCAGGGTAATTTGAGAAGTGACCCTGTCACGACTCAGGTGTGCAGAGGAAAACCAAGATGGTTAACCTTCTCCCTTGTCATCCATGATGAATCTTGAATAGGTCGTCCTTTCCACTTGACCAGATATTCTTCATATGTCTTGTTCCTTATGCTTCTACCAACACCACTATCCAGTATGTCTTCAATCTCCTTGGTATCTAAACTACTTTCTGGAATACTCCACTGTGTCGTTGTTATCTCATCTTCAACACCTCCTTCATGATACTCTGTCAAATCTGAAATATTAAACACTGGTGAAATATTCAGCTCACTAGGCAATTCTACCTCATATGCATTTCATGAATCATGCTTCTTCAGTATCTTACATGGTCCAAACTTCTTCATTTTCAGCTTTTTATATGTACCAACTGAAAACTAATCCTTCTGTAAGTGAAACATGACTTCATCCCCAACCTGAAATTCCTTATGTCTCCTTTTCTCATCTGCCTTAGCCTTATACTGTGCATTCATTTTGGTAATGTGCTTCCTCACTTCCTCATGGATGTTCTTTAAGTGTTCTGCA